>MU825925.1:0-292500 GCA_029204205.1 Desmophyllum pertusum | reverse complement strand
CAATTCATCAAGGCTGAATGAAGATCAAAGACTGTACGGTGGCTCTAATTCACACTTGTTTTCCAATGGCAAATTGTTCACCGACCATGTCTCTGCATCATAAATGTGCCTACCTGCAAAAGCACTCAGATACATGTTGTCTCCTGTGACAAGATACAATCTATTCGTTCCGAACTCCACAGTTGAACAGGCAAGAGTCTCGCACACAACAGCACCGACAAGCTCATCAAAACAGCATTGGTGACCTCTCATTGGTGACCTTGTGTTTGATAGATTACACCACCCTCTTGTCTTAGGAATCAGTCTTACTGACCTATTCTCTCTCCAACAAGTTTGGTGCTCTCACAACACACATGCTCCTTTTGTTTCCAGCCAAGTAAACAATCTTCTCCTGGATATACCCCACATTTGCTACTTCAACTGTTTCCCTAAATGATACAAAATTGTGAAATCTAACTACCAGTGACATGGCTGTAGAAGGAGTCAGGGGAGGAACTGGGCTCACTGAGTTATAATTTTTTCTTGCAGTTACGTATACCATTTTATGGTAGGTGAAATGCTGCTTTAATTTAAAAAAAATTGCAATTTAAGCTTTTTAGAACTGTTTGATTTGTCTTCATCATTATGCTGTCTTAGATTAGGATTATTAGATTTCTAACTTGTTTTTAATATAATTAGGATTGTGTAACAGCTGTAGTGCTAACATCTCCTCCGACCAATTTTCTCCTCCTAATTAGGCTGCTCACCAGCAGATTAGAATGGCTGCTTCCGGCAGCAATTAATTTCTACTAGGAGTTTTTCTAGGAGCCTCACTTTGAAGTATTAATAATTTGGATTGAAATCTTTAAGTCTTGAAAATGCGCATAATATGAGCATAATCATTAATGGCATTAAGTTGATGGACTCCTGCTTACATTTCTGCCATTATATCAACATTATTATATAATATACTGTCATGTAGAATGTCTAACCTTCTGTTAGAAAGCCAAATGAAGTGAGCAGCAAAATTGCTCAATGCAGGAGGTGCATCAGTAATCTGTGGAATGTCCATGACAGCATATGGTCTCACCACTGTCTTTTGTCATGGACAAAGTAGTTCACAAGACCAAATTTTGTTTCAGTGTAGTTTTGCAATAAAACTGCATATGAAATCCGCTTTTTCATTCGTTTGTACTCCTTGGAGTAATACACCTGGCCATTGATGGTTATCCTCAATATTTTTTGCAAGGTATGGAGGATCACTGAATCACCACTTATGGCACGTAACATAGTTTTGATCTCTTCTGGGGGAGTAAAACGAGCTGGTTTTCCCACAAGTGAGCACTTTGCGACCTCAGTAACATTCTTGGGCCTGTGGACATCAACATAGAACAATGAAAACAATTTTAGTGTAGCTAGACTTCAAAATTAATGTCATGATGGTAACTTAAATTATAGAGTCATTAAAATAGCAATATACATGGTGTATAATGTAGATAAATACCTAAATCATCATGAACAATTTTTTTTAAACGTCTAGTTTAAAGGGGGTTAGTATGTTGTCATGGATGACACTGCACTAAACCATCCCACAGAGTGCACTCTGCACTAAAAGTAACACTTTGAGCCTCAGATGCTGTCAGTCATAAAAAGTGCATTCATCAAGCAAGTTTAAAGGTTTAAAACAAACGTACATACCCCTTAGCCAACTGAAGACATTCTTGTGATAAAGGACTTTATAGGACCTTCAATTGACAGTTGTTTCCAACTGCAACTTTTTATTTGCAAAGAAGGAATACATAACCTGTGGCAATTAAAAAAGGTAATGTTTGATTGTTGACTCAATGGGTGTTTCGTAGGCACAGTGTCCAAAAAAACCCTTAAAATTTACAGTTTAGAATCATCCTCAAGCAAATCAAATAAATGAATAATGTATAATCCTGACCACATTTTTTTTTCAGTGGTCAGGATAACAGTGTAGCATTATTCATTTATTTTCAAACTTACAGTCAAGCCTGTATTAAGCGGGCAGTAGCAAATTACCAAAATGTATCAGTTCCCTTATTTACTGAATACAATACGTACTAGTTACATTATTTTGTATTAATACGGACACTAGAAGAACATTCCCCAAGGTACATGTATATATATAAAATTATATATTGTATATAAGCAGGATAAAAATGGCGTTTCGTGCCATTTTCTCAGATTTCCCTGAAATGCTGAAATCAAGGTACCGTGAACTTAAAACTACCCACAATACCTTTCGGGATTGTCACGTGCGCTTTTTCCGACAACCTTTCTCAAAACAGCTGCTACACTCATTAACCAATCAGAGCGCTCGCATTTGCTAAAGTTGTGCTATAAAAAATTTTACCTTTTTAAATTTTTTATTGTTAATATATCTGGTTCCACCTGAAGAAGGCCGAATATATAGGTGTCCACTTAATACAGGTTTGACTATGTGCTTGCTTTTTCCAGATTTTTTAGTTTTTGGTTCAAAGGCGCTGCATAAATTATTATTTGGCTGATTGCATGAACATGTCATGCTCCTAAAAGCCATGTTTAAAAAACTAGGATTGCATTAAATTAAACTAAAGTTATATACATTGTAGTTTGGCTGTGCAGTAAACTGTATCAATACAACTCGAAGCAAGTTATCTATAATAAAAACAGAAATAAATTTTTTTCAGACATACCTGTCTCGCAACATTTCCAGTACCATGTACAGCATCCACACAATCTCCATTCATGTCCTCAAATGAGAAACATGAATACCCCCACAAGGGACCCCACCATCTCACATTGTGGACATAATGCGCCACATTGTGGACATTCAGTCCACTTTTTGCAGCTCCTACAATAAACCAAAAATAATCTGAAATCTGAGGTCCATTTAACATTTTTAGTCACCAGATAATGATTGTAAACTCAAAAATAGGGGCTAAGTTGAAAGTGTTTAAATTCAGTTTTCAGGCATTTAGTTGCCCAATTGGACACTTGTCAAGAACTTAATTTTGTCCAATAAAATGTATTCATACATAAAAAAAAATGAACAAGAAAACCCAAAAGATTTTTGCAAAGCAATCTGAAGTACTACCACAAATTCCAAAACATATATATATTTACACTCTTCAGATGCTAACATTTAACTTTGTAGCCAATTGACGTCCAGTTGTAGTGTTCTGCTCATGTCAGTGTCTCATCAGGCCAGACTTAGCAGGACACAAGCCTGAAATTAATTTGGTTTCCTCTATTTCCCTCATTGAGGACTGGACAAAATTACATGTTCGGTTCATGTCTAGCTGGCCTCATGTTTTGCTCTTGTAGCAGTATTTTGGTTGGCGTCAGGCTGGATTCAGGCTCTGTCAGGGTGAGAATTTTTGTATGGGTGAGCTTAACATGTAAATGCCAGGCTTACCATACAGTGGTTCAAAGGTCCTCATAAAACTTGTCAAGAATTGTCTCAGCAACATCTAGATCTGTAGGAGAGATGTCATCACTGAGGAGTATGTGTATTCCCTCGACAAGAAGTGCAAAATGCACAACGTACTTCTCTGGAAGAACTTTCACAAGAATAGGTAAACTGTAGTACAGTAACCAAGCCTTCAGCTCTGATGCTAAGAGAGAGGTAAACATAATTATGACAGTTAAACACAATAGTTACCAAACAAAGTACTACAGTTTGTATAAGTAAACAATCATTCCGTGAAGTGGAAGAGGGTATATGTAGATGGTGGTAAAGTGGTGATTGAGGTAAATATCTACTAGGAATTGCCAATTACCACTGTATGTTTTGTCACGAGCGTGGGACAAAGAAAAAAAATCTGAGTCCCTGACAGGATTTGAACCATGACCTTCCATACAAACGGTCGGATGCTCTAACCATTGAGCTACACAGAGTATCTCATGTGGTGAGCGGTCATTATAATACTAGTATCATACATGTATGTGACAAGCGTCCTGCATTAACTGCAAGGATCAGCAATGTCGAAAGCGTCATGTGTGAGTAATAAATGTTGATAGTAAATGTTAAGCTCGGCCGTACTGTTAAGTACATGTAAGTAATTGTATTCAGTTTTGTCACGAGCATGGGGGTTGGGGGGCATGGCCCCCTGGAAAATGTTCCAATTTTACCCTCTAAAATGCAATTTCCTGAGACTCGAAAAGCATTTCAGTCAATTGGTGGAAGTGAAACAACTACATATAAAACAAATGTTATTCTAGAGTCAAACATTAAAAAAAGAATTGCTGTTCAAAGGGGGGGGGGGGGGGGGGGTTGCAACCCCCTTAACCCCTCCCCTGGATCTGCCCCTGTATGTTAACTAAAGCACATACCATGTCACCAATAAAGTAGTCAGATCCCTTGTTGTACTTAGATGGCTTGAAACCACAGGTGTAATAGAGTCTTGACAACACCAAGGAGTAACCCATGCATGTAGTCTACACAGGTACCCTTAACAATGTTGTGATGACATAGGGAAATCACTAGGCTGTATTCCTTGATTCCATGTACCTGCAAAATTAATTATGCATAGAGAAAACAAAGATATGCAAACATCCATTGGTGCCGTTTCACAATTTGTTCATACATGTAGATTTCAGCAAGGCAATAACATTCTACACATACAAATATTTATTTATTGTCAGTCTCAGTGAGGAATAGAGTCTTGACAACACCAAGGAGTAACCCATGCATGTAGTCTACACAGGTACTGTTCTTTAATAAATAATATTTCATTTATAGGGAAACTTACTGTTTGTCCGGTATTGTGTGGCAAGATCTGCATCTTCTAGAAATGACTGTGCTGTCCTCAGGTTTGTCGTCTTATAATCTGCATACTGATATGCCTTTGCGTGTCCTTTCCCTGACTTGACACTTTTTTCGACTTGATGTGGCATATGGAGCATCCACAATCACCATTTGTGGGGTACCATACATAACCAATATGATTTAGCTTGCAAATCCATAGTGGAAAGCAGGGGATATATATGCACATGAAGATGGGAACCACTTACTGTGATAGTAAATCCTGAACAAAGAGAACAGATGTATCTACCATGACAATAATGAAGAATTATTTTCTAAATTATTGTCCATCGATTGGTTTGCTCAATTAAAGTGTTAATAGGAAATTATTAAGTGATGCGTGGTTAGTAATATAAGATGTAAGAATGTGCTAACGTACAGAAGGATAAATTTTGCCCATACAGCTGTTTTTCATTGCTGATTATTAAAGGCTAAAACCTTCCAAATTTGCCAAAATTAATTTTATGACGCAGGCGGGGGACCCAACTAAAGGTGGACTTGACAAGTTAAGTTATTAATCAAATCAATTAATCATAATAGACATTACACAAACTGAAGCAATGATTTCATTCAATGGAATTTCTGCCATATTACACTCTACATGTACCTTGAAATTGACTTTAGGATGTTTAATAAAGGCTGTGTAATTTTCCTGATGTTTTTTATGCAAGCAAACAGTTTTTTGTAACATGCGCTGAAACCCACCAATAGACCTCTTATAGCTCTGTATGTAAATTAGCCCATTTCAGATCATGTGAATGCTCCTCTGGAGAAATTGTTCCTTAATGATCCTATCTAAAAATTATTTGGTCAAACCCCCAGATTGGTCGGAGTCATTGTCCGATGTCCAGGCCTTATTTCAAGCCCTAGATGACTACAATACATGACTATACATATGATATGCTACATGTACATACCATTCTTACTGATGTCATTCAAAGAAAGCACAAGAAGGCTTCAAGAAGGCATGCATGACTAGGCTTTCCTTTCCCCTGCCACAGACCCCACAAAGCAATAGTTTTTTTTTCAAAAAAACCCCGCGAATTTAAGTGAGACAGAATTTTGGTCAAAGCATACACAACAGCTTGCACTTCTATAACTGAATACTAGAAAACCTACACCTCTTTGTACAAATACTGTCAACTGTACAGTGCTGTCGTAAAAGTAATGCAAACAAATTTTCGATGATCTTTCGTTGCTTTGTTCTCAGCAAAATTAATTTTCTTAGGAAAGATTCGCGTTCGCCTTTAAGGAAACGAAATTCCAACAGAACAATATGAAGATGCCAAATTTCCCCCGCAGTTTTTCGAACAAGTGAAAATTCCGAACGAATGACGAATTTTGTCGCGTATTTTTCGCAAGTGTAGGGCAAGCACAAAAATTTGTGGACCATTGAAAACTCCGTCAAAACGAAACAATTTTCGTAAGTCCGCGCGCGTTCAATAATACTACTGCGATTGGTTAACCTACTTGGCTTTGGCGTCGGAAGACTTATTAGTCATATGGTAAGCTTGCTGTCATTGAAACATTTAGATCTTGTAGAAAATTCCACAGTTTGAGAAACGCGAGGCCGCCCACTTTTATTCATTACCCCTTTGGTCGAGACAATTTTGTGTGTTGATATTTCATTTAGCCCAATAGACTCGAGCCGGCTTTTTAATTTGCAGAGTTAAATTATAAATTATATAACATTTAACTCATCTGGCCCTAGAACTTACATGTAAAGACAACGTGTTAAAAAATTGTGAGTTTATTATACAGAAATACGTCGAAGCTTTTCTCTGAGGCCAGACCGTGTTAAGCGCTCTGCGACAGATCTTGACAACCCCCATTGGAAAACTGGAACTAGATTATACACATTCTGTAGGCAAAGCCAAGAACAAGCGTAGCCTGCTTTAGCCGCACCCACGCCTGATCACATCCTGTTTGGAACATTCTTTTGCTTGCGAAAGTAATTAAGTATTCAAATATTGGTCCGTTTTTATGTTTGCGTCCGTTTTTATAGAGTGAGAAGATTTTCAAACCGCAGGCAAGTTCTATTGTAATTTTTATTTGAATTGTTTCTTTTCACTTCACACTGTAGTTACGCAAACACATCCAGTATTATATAGACATTGTACCGAAAGATGTGAAATTTCGTTTTCGTAAGTGTTTAGAATGAATTTTCGTTTGACAACTGCCTTAAGCAACAATTTATTACATGAAATTTTAGCTAAGGACGCCAGCAAACTTTTGCTCAAAAAATTTTTGCAAAAGCAAAGCGAACATTCGTAGCCCTTATTGTTTAAACTAAATAGGCAAGCTTCCCCCCCCGAAATTTTGCTGAGTTGAAAAAAAAAACATTGACACCAGCTAGGTTAAAAAATAAATTGAACCTGCAAATTAAATTTGAGACCTGTAACATATATACATGTAGTTTATTATTATTATTAATTAATTATTTTTTATAATACTGAATTGACTTTTTATTAAAACTATTACCACTTTAAGTCCATTAATAATGTAGCAGGGCTGTCCATTAAGTTTTGAGTCACATGTTTGCACTGGAAGCCACACACCTCATAGACATACTTGTGTGGCTTTGTACAGTGTAAGTCAAGATGACTTTTTTGGGGTGGGGGGGGGGTTTCTTTTTTTTTTTTTTTTTTGGGTTGGTTTTGGGTGTGGTGTGGGGGTTTTGGCGTTTTTTTTTTTTTGGGGGGGATCCAACAAGTCAAGGGACACCAGTGTAACATCAAGGTAAACATGTATTGATTTATCAAGGGTATTCAGCCATAAAAATTGATGCTCCAGGTTTACGGCCCTTCATGGACACCGCCTCAAAATTGTAAATGTAAATTATACAAAAGGATGGATGCACTGATAGGACATGTAGGAGAGGTGGAAAAATATACCTTTCTCTTGGTGGAATTTCATTAATGGCCATGAAGACTGGCCACACTGAAAATATACCTTGAACCTTTTAAAACTGGGAATCTCCATCTGTGTTCAGTCTGAGGCATGCGGGGGGGGGGGGGGGGGGACACAGGCTATTTGGATCAGCAATGAAATTCCACCCTTTTCAACCCACAAAGTTTCCTGTATTTCAGCTCCCATCAATGACATCTTTAATATGGCCTGAGAAAGAAGGTGGATTTGTCTTCGTTAGCGATGTTACCTTGAATTTTTCTTCCCCTCCCCCCCCACATTCATTGTCCTATTCAAAAACCAAAAAAAAGGGATGAGATGAGTATATGATATGACATACATGTAGATTATTATTAACAATTACATTTGATACTTGCACCATCTAGTAACAAAGTATTTTTGGGAGGGGGGGGGGAGGGGGGGTTGTAAGAAATGAGGGCGGTAAAAAAAAAATTTATGAGAGAAGGGAGGAGAAGAGTGTTTTGTTTGAGAGAGTCTAATCTTTAAATATCAAGATACTGTATAATAAGTTATAGTCAGGAGAGTAAGTAGTGATAACTCGAGTTATGGATAGTTACTAGTAAGTCCGTAGTTAAGGTTACCAGTAGTAGCAGTTAGTAGTACGTAGAGTAGTAAGTTTACAGTAGTAGAGTAGTTTCCCCAAGATAACCATACTCTGCCAAGATATCCTGAAAACTGTCCTATGACAGAGGTGGACACAAAGTAACCACTTCCTTTGTTTTGCCTATCTGCTCTTCCTTGGATCCTTTATATCTTAGTCTAAGACAAAAATAAATAAATTTTAGATGGTCAGTGTACATGATACTTATATGCCTAGCTAGGTGATGTATCCCATCCACTTTTTAATCACCTACATGTACAATTTTGTGTTTTAAAATAAATGTGCTAGTGTGATCCACATGGTCTGTGTGTCCAAAGACTTAATTCCAGTCTACATGTTACAATTTGTCGGGGCCAGATTAGTCAGCAACACTCGCTAAGTGCTAATTTACATGCTAATTTACACGGTTTGTCGGGCCACATTTCTCTTTTATTGGTTTAGCAAGAAGCTGAAACTGGATTCATTGTCATTTGTCCTAAACACTGGGTCCTCAAAATAGAGAGATGGTAATGTCCCTACACAGGGTAGGTATCTTCTAGGTATTTCAATTTTTTGTTTTGTTTTAAGATTGCAGAATAATAAATAATCACCGCGAAACGTGAACTTTGCCCTAATAAAAACGTTTCTGGAAAGCTGATATTGTAAGGAAATTAAGGGGTAATTTAATTCCTTATTACAAGGTCCTCCTGTTCCTAAACGAATCACGGGGACCCCCCCTTTTTTTAATTTTCACAAAATTCGTATTTTTACGTTCCCTTAAGATAAACAGCCTAATAGGCCAAAGTTTGTGCTTTTCCTGAATGAAAATCTATTGTAAGTTTCTACTCTCGATGAAATTACCTTTTTTTGTAAACAGGGGTGCAGGGTGATTTCAAACCCTCATAGGGCACCCCCATATACCCAAACATGGATAAAAGTGCACTACCCCCCCCCCCCCCCCCCGGGACTTTGAACATAATAACGTCCATTGCTAGTCAAACCTAATTGGTAAGGTGAAAGAACTATGTGAACTAGATCCTTTTTAATATAGCAAGTTACCTACATGTACTACACTTACCCTCCGCATCCTTCCGTTTCGCCCACAACAAAAACAACTTGCATACTCTCCGGAAATAAGTCTGTAAACACTTCTCACACATATCGTGGTACGATCAAACTGATTTCGGCCTGTTACGTTCACTTTCAGATTATTGACTGACCGCGTTCTGTTCTGCCCAAATTTCGGCAGGACTGTGATGTAGTTCGATTGAGCTCAAGGAGTTCAGCACACCCGGTTCTGCGCATGTTAAGATTGTGCCTTGGTCCCAGTATCCGCTATAATAGATAATAAAGAAGTCGCTTCTCGATATGTTAAAACACTGACGAGAGCCCTCGCTACAGTGGCTTTGTTTCTTCTTTGATCAGCAACTAATGTATATCCAACCCGAGATTTCGCTTGTTTCACTAATGTCTCAGAATTGGCTGAGGCATTTACTCTTAAGATTTGGTCGCCATCAACTGTTGAACTAACCGAGTCCGCCAGAGTTAAGGTCCGAGTCTGCGTCGCTGTATGTTCTTTTTTCTTCGTCATTCACAAGGTCGCTTTCCCATATTATTTCTCCTCAGAGCTTCTTCACAGAAGACATCGCACAGTTCTTTGACGAAATGTTATTTGGCCTTTCTACAGCTCTCATATTCGAACACAGATCGAGGCAAGTTTTGTGCACCCCATATCGTCCTTTTCTAAATCACTAACGGTTTTGCCTCAGGTGGCTGCGAAAGAAGATGGGCTGAATCTTGTACTGCAGCTGTAATATCGAATAGTGGAACGTCCACAGACACATGATATGATTTTTCGTTGTTACTTGATCATTTTTCTTGTCCCCGAATACACTTTTGTGGAGGTTTCTTGTCTGGGTTTCATTTCGCTCGTGTCCTGTGCTTTTTGACGCCTCGGATATGACGCCAGATGCAGAAAAATTTCAGTTGCATAAACTCTGGAAACAAAAACAGCCAGTATCCAATCGTCACCAACACAAAAGGGCGATCTTTTTCTTCTCCCTTCCATTTTGATTGCAAACACTTTTTCTGGCTAATCATGCTGCTGCCGCCATTTTGTTTTGACGCGCGCAATCCCACGTGCCGTATCACTGGGGGGGGAACCAATCAAAATGCCGTCATATCGACGACACTTTTTTTGGCGCGAAAAGCTGTGCGAGACTCGGCAAAACGAATCGCTCTCACACGGCAGCGTTTTCTTCGATAGGGGCCTTCCTTTTTTTCCCTTGCCCTTTCCCTTACGATTTTTCCGAAGAATTCGGAGGTTTAACGCAGAAGTTTCTGTTAAACTATGGACAACAAGAACGTAGTCAAAGAACAAGGCAATGTCCCATCACGTTTTGAGGGAAGCGTAAGCTTAATAAAAAGTTATAAGTTTAGTATAAGCCTTAAATTATAATTATATATTTTAAAATTCAAAGTAAGCCTTAAACTCAAGTCAATTTCCTTCCATATCATTTGTTGTGACTGCATGACTTTTCAAATGGGTTTCATAAATCCCTGGGGTTTTTTCTGTCACATGCGCACAAATGCGCAGCTCGCTGAACACTCCAATATAAGACCCAACTTGAATTTCAAATTCAAGCGTGAACTCGTGCAATTTTTTTTCACCTTCACTGACAAATTTGCACAAGCTTGAGGTCGAGTTTAGCTTGTTCGTTGTGAACGTCTCGAGACGATCGTCTCTTACAGTACTAGCAGCTACGAGTTTATCAGGTTTTACTTACGAAATTTTCAGAAAACTTACTCGAATTCCTAAAGGTAATTTGAAGAAATTGTTTTTAAATGGCCGGAATAGGGGAAAAATACACGGCTTAAAAACTCAGAATTTTTCATGTCCATCGCCAGACAGCTTTACGTGAAAGAAGTTGAAAGTAGCGCCATTTAATGCTACTCCGTTCGCGCGGTGGCGGAACTAATGGACATTTTGCAAAGTTTCCTCCCTTCAGACTAGAATTCATGAACGAAACAAAATATTTGGGGCAAATATAAGAAAATTGACAGAAAAATGTTAGAAACTTGAGCTTCGCCTGTCAGTGAATGAAAATGAGAAAAACTTTTATGTTCTGCTTTCTTACATCGTCATGGAATACTCTGCATATTTTGTGTTATTTAAAAATTATAACCAGGTACAACCTGTTTGCCTCAAGGTCTTAAAAAGGAGCTAAAGGGGCGACGAACGTCGGACTGTTCAAGAAGTTAATAGAATGTGTTGAATTGGCTTTCAACCGAGAGATAATTTATACATGTATGTTTTTTCAGGAACTTTCTTTCCACTAGCTGCTGAGTTTAATGTCCAGGGCTCCAATACCAACTTCACCACATAAATAAGATTTTAGAATATTATTGATAAAAGTTTGGTTTGAGTTTATCGGGGTTTTTGATAAATCGAGGGTTCGGGAAATTGGGCCTGTCTGACCTAAACTAGGAAATTGGGCCTGTCTGACTTAAGGGGCGACCCATTTAACTTCTGAGGGGGGGATGGATGATTTGGTATAGGCGCCGATTTTTTTTTCAAACCCATTCAGGCACAATAAATTTTTTCTCGCGGCATGTGTGTCGGTGTGATATTTTTTCTGAAATTGCATGTGTCAGCCCATCAGAATTTTTTTTTCGCCAGTGGTCGTGTGCACAAATTTTTTTGGTACAAGTGTGCTTGCAGGATATTTTTTTTCAAAATCATCCACCCCTCCCCCCCCCCACCTCAGAAGTGAAATGGGTTAGCCCCTAACTTGGAAATTGGGCTTGTCTGACCTAAAATAGGTCCAGTCCTCTCCCCAACCTCGTTCCCAGGGTCTCTCTTCTTCCGCCAAACGCGATCCACCCTGGGAACGAGGTTGTCCTCTCCCCAGATTTCGCTCTCCAAATAATCCAAGATGGCGGCAGTCCACGATTCGAACGTGAGAGGGACTGTTCACAGTCTACTACATGTGCAAGATCTCGCCGTGCAAGCAACTCTGATTTCATCCTGTCAATTAAGCAAATTATTTAGTAGTGGTGACGGATTCTCGGCTGTGATTCTTCAATATTCGACTGCTTTGACTATTAAATGCATTTGTTTGTTTGACTAAATTAGAATTTTAGAACAACTAATAAGTTTGTGAAATTTTAACCCGAAATGGTCAAAGCAAAATATTGGTTGTCTTTAAAAAAAAAGCAGAACGTTCATTTTTAACCAATAATATTATGATCTTGCAGATATTTGGTATCTTGTGCCAGTACGAAGACGATGAAATCCTAAGGGTGTTGCAGCAAGATAGTTTACAAAATATCAGCGAGGAAGATGAAGATTACTTCGAAGTTGGGGACGTAATATTGGCAGAGTGGCTACCTACAGGAAAGTACTTTGAGGCTAGAATTATTCGGAAAGGCAGTAAGTTCATTTCGTTGTGTTACTGACCTGTGTATTAAAACCATAGGGGCTTTTGGCTTTTTGGGGATAATATTAAAGAGATTCATTGTGCTTTGTCATAACCAGCATCTGAAACATGCCTCCCAGTTGAAAATTTATTTTGTCTATTATTGAGGAGAGATTGAAATGCAACTTCATTTTGAACAGTTATCACCGGTCATTACAATGTCTAGAGATATTTAAATAAAGATCTACATGTAAAACATTTTTTAAACTTTAAACTGGAAAAAGTAAAGCAACCGTTTAGTTACAAGAAACTATTGCATCTATTAAGATGTTGGCATATATTGAAATTTTTCAGCTGACAAAATATGAGGTAATGAGAGAACGAGTTAGAATGGAGAAAGCAGCCAGAGATTATAAAGCTAAACAGAAAGATCAAGAAACACCACAAGGTAAGAGAGTATCAAAGAAGACAAGTCCCAACAATGAAAATGGTACAAAAAATGCTGAGGAACCACAGGCTGACCATCCTATGTTTGAGTGGTCAGTGTTTAAATAATTTATTCAGGTCATTTATTCAGGTCATGAACTACAGACTTACTTTTTCGCCCAAAAACGTCTTAAACAGCCCGGAATGACAAAATAACAGCACACATGACTCAATTAACATATATTCTAAACTTTATTGAACAATACAGATCAAGTTGACTCTAAATCTAAACTAGTGAACCAAATCTCAACCGTCACAGTAAGTCTGTAGTTCCGTGACCTGAATAAATGACCTGAATAAATTATTTAAACACTGACCACTCAAACATACACTGTAGGATGGTCTGCCTGTGGAGGAACTAGAGAAAAATGGTAAATATTCTAGGGAGCCACCTTAAGGCCTGCAATAAATAAGTATAATTATATAAGTTTCCTTACTGGTAAATATCGGGAACAAAAAATAAAAGACAATAACAAGGTTTTCCTTTGTGACTCATGCCAGTTAACCAAAGATCGAGAATTTAGATCGGCCGCAATTAGTGTAGGTCATTGGCAAAAAAACCAGATAAAGTTGATAAACCTGAACAATGCGTCAAAACGGGAAACACTCCCCTTAAGTAATATGGACACTGTGCGAGATAAATTTCTTAGGGAAAACGGTTGTGTAAATAGGGGACTGTGAACATTATAGGTTTCAAAGATGTTCATGGGTTTTAGTTTTGGAAATCTTTGACCATGCAGGAAAATAGCAAAATTATAGACATCAGGATACAAATTACATCAAAAAAAAAACTACGAACTAGCTTTATGGATGCAACCTTAGATTAGATTAATAGCCAATCACCCAGAAAAGGCCAGCAAAAAACCTCATTGTACAGTTGTGAATAGTGATGTGACTTAACTTTGACTTTGGTTGAAAAATGAACAGTGGAGTTGTGCGGAAATCTTGCCTTTTTTCCCCACCGTTGTTGATGATAAATCCATTGACGGACTGGAGAAAAGTAAAAAATGTCAGCCAAACTACATAAATTTTGGACATTTTTCCAGTCCGTCAATTTTTGTTAGCCTTAACTCTAGTAATAGTGTCATGGTTAAATATTCAGAACTTGCAGGGAAGAAAAGTCATGACAAAGCCAGTCCATTGAAAAGCCCATGAAGAAGCCTTTAAAAAGTTTAGTTAGCATAACTTATTGATTACTAACAAAATAGAGAATCTGCTACCGTGTACATGTAGGATACCATAAAATGCAAATGTAAGCCCTGGGCATTATATTATTTGTTCAAGTGACTTTTAATTGGCCTTATTATTTTCAGGGAAAACTTATTTACAGGGTCGGGAGGCTAAATATTATTTAAGGGAATTTTATGGTTGGGTCTGCATCATGTATAACATCTTAAAACAGGTAACCATAACAGTATGAACTTGCTCCTCTAATATTTTTCTTTTATCTTCTACTAACCTTTAGTGAACAGACTTTTCCTTTCCTTTCCCGCACTGTGAAAACCTTTAGTTATAATCAGGTTGTTATCTACCTCACTTATTATAAGGGATGCTCCTTTTACAATGTACTCTTAATTGTGTTTACACGTGCTTTGCATTTTTTTCTGACAGAAAAGAGACAACAAAATGCCAAGCTCCCTAAGAAGCGATGCAAGGACACCGTAAATGGTGAATTGCAAATAAATGTTTAATTACCATAAAGTTCAGAAAGTAACCACCCTCATAGCCTGCGTGCAGACGTCTACTATTTCCTTGCTTCACGCGGAAAAGTGACGTCTGCGAAGCCCGTTGCTAATCGTGTTCCAGTACCCTGCTTTTTCTCCAGAATTTGTGTGAAGCAAGGAAATAGGAGAGTCTGCACGCAGGCTACCACCCTCATTACTTTTGGAATTATATGTAGTAGCCTTTGGGGCTCACTACTTTCGGAGGGTCGTTACCTTCATGGAGTCGTTAATTTCGGGGAACAAAAACCATTCAATAAAGCTTTTCCGAAATAAACGACATGGGTGAATCAGCCGATGTTAAGAGGAAATCGGATTCTTCAGAATCTCTGATTCAGACTCAAAGGAGCAGGAAAGCTACTAGACAAAACTGTAAAAGTTCTCATCAGAAGGATTTCAGCAAAAGAGATTTTTGAGACGTAAGTTTAAATTGGTGTAAAGGGTGAGTTTTGGAAACAGGGAAGCTGTGTTTTCCGCAATTCTGAGCAGCAATTAATGGCACTTTCGAAATAGCTATTCAGATCCCTGATTTTACTTTCTGGATTTATTAGCAGCCACAAATTTTTGAGATTACTTTCTGGGGGTTGTTTTACTTTTGGAACTTTGCAGTAGCATTACTGGAGTTTGTTCTTTTTTAGTGCTGCCACATAGATTGGTGATCTTAATACATGGCAAATTATTTAATTTCACATTATAGAAGATAATATGGAACAACCCACAAAGAAACGCAAGACAGTTGCAACAGGTGAGTGTCTTTTATCTGTTTTATCCACCAAAAGTTTTCACTCGATTTTGCACCATTGCAGTGCAATCCACCGTCAATCAAATCTTAAAATTAATGTTTTGAGGAAAATGACTTGCAAGGTACCATGGAGGAAATTGAACTTAGGCTTTGTTAACAACTGTTCAGTGGATTGGATATATATTGAAAACCCATAATTGTTGAAGATTAGGATGTACTTGGCTAAACACTCATTCAAGATGATATAATTTTGGCAAAAGAAAATCCATGATGGCTTCATTGCTTGCAAAACGACAGTAGATTAGTTGACTGTTTATTCAGTTCTGTGTGACATATAATAATCCTGGTTGGCAAGGAGATCTCTGTGTTATAATTGTATTCTTCGTTTGCTGTATGCTGTTGAACTCTTCATCAACAGTAATTTCTACTGTAAGCACCCTACCTTTCAAGAGTAATGCCTGTGTTCAATGGTTATGATGAAGATAAACTATTCACAATGTGCCTTAGAACTGTCCCAAGGAATCGCCACATGGAATGGAAACCAAGACATTGTTTACATTTGTGTGGTCAAGAGATGGTACTCTTGATTCAGTTCCTGGGACCTGGTACCAGCCCAATCATTTCATTCTCATTGTGTTGTTCCATATCCATACCCCTGCCACGGAAGGGTTTTTTTTGGTTTGAACCCCCCACCCCTCCAATGACCTTCCTTCAGGTGCAGGGTATGGATATTTTCTGGAACTACACAGTCAAGATCCCTTAACTTGTAGCGTCAAATACAGGAATAACTGGAGCTTATCTAAGTGCAATAGAAACCAAACCTTTCCCAAGTTAGCAATATGTTCATAATATTTTCTTGGGACAAATGTAAACGCGTGCTATAACACATTATTGTCACAAAATTTTGATGATAAGGAAATGTTAAAGGTTTCTGAAGTAAAATGTTGACCCACTGCTTATAATGGATTTTTCAGAAAGTGTCAGCGATGAGAATCAGGAAGTGACGAAGGTAACGTCCTGATCAGTATACTGTGTAATAAACATGTTCAAAGCACCTGCTTCATTTTTATCACTTAAAATAAAGTTACTTAGTTGATTAATATAAAAATATATATATTAAGGGAACAGGTATGATGCAGGCACATAACTCATCGCCAATTGATGAGCATGGGGAAGGTGCCTGTGAGGTTGGTGGAGCCACATGCAGTGCAAAACGAGTCGAGCGCGGAGGGTAACCATGACAACCCTGTGAGCGGCAACCACCAGGCACTGTCACACTGATATTCAGTGGAAAAACTAAATACTTACCCTATATTTACCTAAAGGGAGGGATGGGCCGGGAGCAAACGGAAAGGCAACAAGCATGATCGCGAAATGGCCTGACATCCACAGGATAGCTGTAAGACAACAAGGGCCCTGCAAATCCCTGGGCCACCCCGCAAGCCCGCGGGGTACCGCTGGCCAGTCTTATCTCGCGATTCACCTCTCCTAGCTTCTTAGCGCCAACTGGCCTATGAGGCCTCATTGTCTCGCGTTTTAACTTAGCTTAAATTTCATTCAACCATTTCTTTCAATAACATTGTTTGTGTCATCATTGGGATAATGAAAGCATGAATACATTTTTGAGCACCAGGCAATAATAAATAGCATCTGTCAAATTAGACTCTCTTCATGGCTTGCATGGGTATATCATGACAGAAATGAACTGTGCCACCTAAGCTAGCATTAATGCTTCATTCACATTGTTTATGTGCCAGTACATAACTTGTACATATCTAACACTCACTGACAGTGTATCCATAAATAAATTGCATAAGTTTTGTAACTGTAAAAATATCCAGTCAGATCTGACTGTTCTGGTGCAGGATCGATTTGATCTCTGAAGAAGTTACAGTACATAATAATGGACATACATACATGTATTACTTGGAATGCACAGATATGGCAGGTACAAAACTTCCTGTTTAGTGTTTACCAAGTTTTTTTAACGGATCCAAGTTTCATTGTTGTCAGTATTATGATGGAAGGCGATTAGGCCAGTGGCTATAGCTGATATAAAACCAAGTCCTCAAACAATCAGGCAATGTCAATGACATGGCACTTATTAAAACAATCATGCAACTCACGCTGTACTTAACAAAACATTAACAGATTAGATTTTGGACTTAAATAAACTGTATTGTATTAATTATATCACTAAAAATGATTGAAAGAGAGTGACCACTCACTTTCTCAGCAAATGTCGATAAGTCGGACAAATAACTGGAGAACCTTATACAACTTATTTAGATGAGTTTATTGCATTGCCCATGTGAAATGAACAAAAGTGGATATTAGTGTACTTAACCAACATATTTGTAACAACATTTTTTGTAGAAGCAGCTTTTGGAAAGGACCAGATGGAAAGAGAGGCATCTGAACTTTTAAAAAAGTTACAGCCATTCAAAAAGCGAAGAGAGCCTTCTGGACTTGAAAGGTTAACAAAGTTATATCACCTTCCCTGCCAGAAGTTGAACTTGTGGATATAGGTATTTGAAAGATAATATTATTGATTTATATAATGAATTAATTTATTATTATACAACAACTGTCAAAATTTCTTGCGCGCTCATTGGTCTAGAGCTATGAAAATGACGTAAATTGATGGGGTATTTTCTGAGAAACATTTCGCCAACTGTATAATTTAGTGTTGTCCTTCCTCGATATAGCCACAAATTGCACGGATGATCATCGACAATCCATTCCAATGGCTTGGTAAATCGGTTGACGAAGATGAATTCAACTGTGAAGCGAAAAAATATAGAGTATTTGTTGTAGTTTGACGTGGACACTGACCGGAAATGGAATTTGTTTATCAGTTTTGCCCGTGTTCAAAGTAACTGACGAGAGTGGCCAATATTATTAAAGGTTGCATAATAAGTACACAAATGCATAGAAAACACAAAGAGAGCGGAAGGAAATATTTTGTAACACTGAACCATTTCCAGAAAATCGCGGGACATTTTGCGCCCGTGATTAATTGTCAGCGGCATCTCATTTTCAAAATGGCGGCCATCAACAAACGTACGGAGGGAAAACGTGTCTCCTACGATGTTTTAAATAATATTAGCACTGTCGATCTGTTTTATGATGAAAAAAAGAAAAAGAAATCTTCAACGAAAAATTCTAGGAGTTTACCAGGCTGAAAGGTTGATTGCAAAAAAAGAAGACACGGATGTAAGTATAATCCTTCACTGTACATATTTTGCAATATTTGTGACATTCAGCCATGTCTCAAAAATAAACTTATTAAGCGAAGCCCTTTATCCTTTTAGGGAACCAATATCTTGTCAAGTGGAAAGGTTACAGTTCGTTTGAAAACACGTGGGAGCCAGAACAACATCTTTCTCCGCTTTTGTTGAGGTATAAAATTAAAAATGTATTCTTTCAGATGTTTATTTACAATTCAAGTTGTCAAGGAAAACAGAGGAAATATATAAATAAAATACAAAGTACATCTTGAAGATGATCGGAAAACACTATAATGTTTCTATAAAATTGCAGATTGAAGCCGTCTAAAATGATTAAAAGTACTATACATGGCTAACATCTAGTGTACAATATTATATTGTCTTTATACAGTCATTAATTAGACATTTAAATCTACCTCATAATTTTTTTAGGTACTTTGCATCCCCCAGGCCTGAAACTTGCAGTTGTTCAGGAGAATCTGGACCGGCTTCGACATTGCGTACTGGATTGTCTCAGACATAAATATCCAGAACAAAGAATGACAGTGGAGTTCAGACATGATGTTTTCAAATATTTGTTTCAGCGCAAGGGAAGGAAATCAAAAGACAAATACTGGACAATGTATGAAGAGCCAGACTTCAGTAAATGCAATTTTCCCATCCAGTGGAACAGTTGGTTTGACAAACATGGTGATGGGTGCAGGATGAGATTTCCTGTCAAGATGAGGACAATGCTTGCCCAATCCCCCAAAACTCATGTCAAATTGGGAGAAACAATTGTGGAATCCCCAAGGGCCTACATTGAGAAGGTCTCAATTAGGTTTATAAAGGTCCCAGCACGTTCTTAGTTTATTATTATAGAAGTATTGCATCTAGCCAAAGGACATTGCCTCCTTTTGTTAGTGCACACATGTTATGCGCATCACGGTTTCCCGCTTTGGCAAAGAAACTTGTCTAGGCTTGTTTATCTATCAGCTGATAGTTGGTGAGAGGCGAAGCCCCGAGCCAACTATCAAAGTCGATAGAAAACCGAGAGTGAGCCGTCTAATTGTTTTAGCATAACCCAGTGGCTGATCTATTAAATATAGAATATCGATAAAACTGAATTGTTGTTTAATGTTTTTTTGGCTGTAATGCACTAAAAACTGAGCATGCACTCTGAGAGCCGTCTATCGATCGATAGTAGGTGCCTGTGTAGCCAATCAGATTGCGAGTTTGGCAATAGCCAGCCACTGGGTTATGCTAATGTACCATTAGGCATTCTCGAATCCTAATTTTGATTGCAGTTATGATTTTTCAATTAGATCAATTAGTTCCTGTTTTTTAAGTTTGGATAAGCCTTTTCTATTAAGGCCCTTTTCTTTGACAATGTCTCTCAGCTGCTTGAGTGTAAAGTGGCTGTAATCTTCCTCAGGAGTGGGATCTGGTGTGTCATCTTGAGAAAGAGCAGAAGCCCCAATTTCTGACCGTTTTGTTTCCTAATTTCCCTGATGTCATGATCCCAGTATGCCAGCTTTCTTTTGGTATAAGTGCCTTTCTCACGTTCATGATGCTTTAGATCCCACTGCCTGCTTTCTGTACAGAGAATATCTTTGGCTGAATCCCATTTGTTGGATTTTTGAAACAAGATTCTTTTAGCATCATCATTATTTTTTTCCACTCCCTGACCTGTGAATTTTTTAAGGCATCCATGCTTTTGAACAAAGAAAGGAAGGTGGTAGGGAATAAGGTGCATGTAGGGAGTTACCCTGGGCCTGATATACCCAGGACGAACCCCTCGTAGTGAACAAAAAAGTTCAATCCATGCCTTTCCTTCAACAAATATGTCATTGGCATCAGTTTCAGTGAGTTTAAAATCAGATATCTTGTCATACAATGTACCAAAATCAGTCCATATTTTTTAACTGTTGCACATGTGTCTGGATATATGCATTCATGCAGCTTTGAAGGGAATCCATACAGCAGCTTCTTCTTCTGGAAGCCCAAGAGACTGGTGAACTCTTTCACTTGGCTTTCGGACCCATCGGCATTTCTTTTGTTCCAGACAGAAAATGATATTCCTAGGCCATTGATTTCTTTGACAAGCCTATTGAGGTATACCCCTTTAGGTTGTCCCCTTGACTTCTCAAAATCTTCCACCGCATCCCTTTCCAGAACCTCATCAATTACATTCTGTAGTAATTTGTCAGTTATCCTTAATAATAAATGCAGTTCATCTGGGACTATATGGGTTATAGGGATGTCAAGGAGTGGTTGATGGATACATCCAAAGTTATCCTTGGAGTGACAGAGGCTTTTGATCTCCTCTAGAGTGCGCCTAATGGGTTCTTCATTGTAATAGCCCATGTGTTTGCTTGTGTCCCACCTATTGTCTTTATGTATCTTGCACCACAAGCAAGCATAATCAGCAGTAGCTGAACTCAAACCCAGGATCATGAGAAGGAACTTCATATCTCCCCCCAGAAAGAATTCAAGTTCAACTTCCTCTCCATCAATTGATAATGTACCCTTGCTAATAAGTTTGATTGACCTCGTGGAAAAAAGGGGAAAGAGATGTTTTCAGTGTTTCATATTTTTCAGGTCCATTGATGATGGCAACTGTTCTGTTATGCTTTGATGACATGACACTTTCATTTAGTTGTAGCAGTGTAAAAGACATCATCATAAAGTTTGTTGTTCTCGTCATACGGGCACCATCCCCACTCAATTTGACTTGAATTTTGCTTCCTTTTAGCTCTGGTTCCTTCCTAAGAAGCTCCCTTACATGATCCTGTAGTGTGGTAGTGAAATTTATGCTTGCTCCTGGATACTTCCCAGGGGTTCTCTCAATGTGATATGTTTTGTTGAATTGAGCTCGTGATTGTTTAATGAGATAGGATTTTGGTAATCCTTCTGCCATCATTGTTAGTTCATGGTACACATCATCTCCCATGCAAAATTTGTCCATCAAAAATAAAACTTGTTCTATTTTGTTTTTTTCATTTTGTGATAAGTTTTCATAATTTCCACTAGAGGTCATTCCACAGTAGTCCAGCTTGTGGCTATGCCCATTTTGATCCTCAATTTCAATGTTTTTTAGTTCTAGCCCATAGCTTTTGCAGAACCATAAAGCACACTGGGCCTTGTTTTGGAGAAGTTTAAGTTTTCTTCCTACTTGTTTTGGGCTTAACTGATCGAGTTTTCTCCTTGACACTTTAATGATTCCTTCCTTTCTAGGGTTTCAACATACTCGGCTAAATCCTTGTTGACCTGCTTCAAGTCTGTAATTTCTTCTCCCAGCTTATTTATTTCATTTTTCATGTTATCATATAACTTTTTCTTCTCATTTTCCAAATCAACATATTTTCTTTTCCATTCTTCTAGTTCATTTTGACACTTTTCCACTTCTGCTTTTAGTGCCTCGATTGATTCTGTCTCCATCCTTCTGACACTTAGCTTGTAAACTTTTTCATCAAGCTCCTGGCGCTTCCTCCCAGCTGTTTTCTTGTAGGCCTGCTTGACCATGCTGGCTTTTCTGCGTAATAATTCATTTATGCGTTGGCAATCTCTTCTCAGTGTAAACCACCCATCCACAACAGAGGAGTTGAGAAGATCAATGTAATTTGGGTTAATGACAGGGGTATACTCCAAAAGATCACACCACACACGTAACAGTGGCCAAGGGATCTCCACACAAAACAGGAATTCATACTGCTGAGAAGCCTGTCGATTTACATATTGAAGAGGAAACTCTGTGCCAAGCTTCAGAGTCCATTCTCGCTTTTGCTCTTTGTAAGCTACAAGAATCTCAGACATTTTTGGGGGGATTTTCTTTGTTTTGGTTATGCTTGTATTTGCATTTCCCGCTTTTTTACTTGCATGAAAACCAAGCCTGGCCTAGTAATTAGGGGGCCTGGATACTAGTTTATATCCCGTGAAACATCACGACAATAAATAACAAACAAAATGGCGACGCGATGCGAAGAAATTTTTTTTTGAGTTTTCCTTCCAAAATGAGTCACTCAAATATGGCGTTCGTTCGCTGGACTACAGACGGGAAAATGAAGGAATTATCTGTGCATTTGGAAAGATCTTGCAGGGCAAAAATCCTTCCTTTTACGGCGGATTTGGACACATCGAACTTCACTGAAAAGCATATCGATTCGTGAACCTTGCCTTCATTAAAGGGTTCATCTTATAATCGACGATTATTTGGCATGACTTCGGCAAGATTTTTAAGAGAATGTATGGAGATATGGATATCTGGCAAACCGGATGAAAGTGATCACCTCTGGAAGTTAGTAAACCTGTATTTGTGTGTCCATTTTTTAGTGAGATGAGTAGATTCCACAGTGCCTAACTCATTTCGAATCGTGAACTGATGAGCTGCAAGCTCATAATTATTATATTTTAAAAACAATTCATATCTTCATACATTTTCTTATACGATTTTGCCGCCATTGTGGCCTTATTGCGCTTTGCGCGGCCGCCATGTTGACCCAAATTTCTGGGTATGCAGTAACAGACTTAATTCTCCAAGTAAATCTTATAAGTGGCTTCATGCTAGCAGGGCCTGGTAGAATATTGAGGCATGAGTACTTTTTACTTGGCAATTGACATACTGTTCAAAAGTTCTATTTACTTTCTTGTAGCCCATGCAGCCTAGTCATGACTGAGTCAAATTATTAAAAGTATTGTAATCACAAGAGATACATTAATATTGCTTCTCCTTTGAAAAGAACATCCTCAACAAATATGTTTTTAAGATCATGAGATGCAATAGACTCCTAAACAATGAGTTTTATTTGAAATACAGTGGAACCCGGTTAATACGGACACCAAAGGGACATGAAAAAGTGTCCGTATTATCCGGGTGTCTGTATTAAGCGGGCTGATATAAGAGAAAATATGTGTCGTCGGGACAAACAAAACTGTCCGTAATAAGCGGGTGTCCGTATTAACGAGTGTCCGTAAAGTGGGGTTCCACTGTATTTATATGGATCTTTTATTTATTATTATTACAGACAGTGAAGAGGAGTCCGAAAAAGAGGACAACGGAGGAAGTAAGTCTTGTTAACATGTTCTCACGACCAAGCCTAATAAATGGTTTAATTATAATTCCAATCGATGATACTGAATATCAACAGGAATTTTGTATTTTGTAATATTGATAGCAGTAGCTTAACACATGTAGATCAAGCATCAATGTTTCCGATACATGTGTATCCATTAATTAACTATCATCATTATATTGTCAACAATCAGAACAGAAAGAACTTTTTTTGCAGCATTTAATGAAAAAAAATAATCATTACACAGCAAATACATGTAATGTCACAGGCTACTTAATTCCATACACATTTTGGCTGACTATCTCTCGAGTACAAGAGAGAGATCCCTTTGAAATGTTTTAGGCAACAGATGAATGTATTTACTTTGGATTGGTTGCGTTGTTTATTTTTAGAAACAAACGACAAAGCAGTGGAAAAAGCATCAAGGAATGCATCCATTGAGCATGTCAAATGTTCAGCTTCAGGTGATTCTAGATTATTTTTTTCAGTGATTTAGCTAGTCTGACAATCTCTTGCAGTCTTGTCCAGTTTTGAACCTTTTGATGTCTAATTTGTTTCTTTCTTAGTTTGATTTTTTCATTCTCTGCTTACAAGTAGAAGCCTGTCACGGTGGGCACAGAGTAACCCTAAAACGCCGACCTTCATTCAATTTTTCACGTTTCGATGCAGGCTACCTGAAAATTTTACAATAATATAGAACTCGACATTCTACAAATCGTATGTTTTTTGTTTTTCAAATTTCGAAATTTTTGGCGGGAAAATGACATCGCAATGTTGGCGGCAATTTTTTTTTAAATATTATGGAACATTTGATGACAGTTTCTGAAAGAACATGCCACAAGAATGCTGAAACTGAAAAAATATCTGAAATATGTTGATCCAATCAAAAGTGATTTTTCAAACTTTAACCTGAATGAGGGTTTTACCAATACTTTTGAGAATACTAAATTTTTACCAACTCCACTATATTTTTTAAGGCTAATAGTACATGTGGCTCATTCGACAATCCCCCCCCCCCCCTCCTCCTCCCCCATATCAATGTCGTTCTGGTGTAAAAAGATGCAGGATGAATTGGCAGCTAACTCTCTGAAACAACATTGAACAGGCGGAGAAGGGGATATAAAATATGTTTGCCCTCTTGTGAGCTGAGATGTTTTAAAAGTGTGTTTTATGATTATGTGAGTATCTACTTGTCTCAACAGGTTTTCTCCGCGATTGTGGGTACCGGCACCCATGTAATCTGAACACAATACCTGTATTTGAATGGGTCAAAATCCAGCAAGGAGGGCCATCTATTCATCATTATGGAGCCCCCCCCCCCCCCAAAAAAAAAAAAATAATAATAATAATAATAATAATAATAAAATAAAATAAAATAATAATAATAAATTAATGAAAGCCCTGCCATACCTACAAAAAATATACTGTTGACAGACATTTTTTTCACTCTAACAGGTCCAGGGAAAGGTCTTGCCCCAAAAAACTTTTTTATTCGCCACCTGCAGCCAGTAAGTAATTAACAACATTGTTTTTGCATATTTCTCTTTTGTATGTTAGTGCTAAATTAGTTGTATATTTTCTTGAGTACTTCTGTGTGTTGTTTTTCATGATTAGCTAATTTTTTTTGTAGCCTGCGTCGTAGACGAACTCAACCGCCGGTAAAGTCCGTCTGAAGCAGGGACTGGAAGCTTGTTCAGACCACCCGCCCGCTTGTTCGATTATAGACAGTAGATTCTGATTGGCGCTTGTATATGTCTGTTCTTTTCTGTGCCACGGATTTATAGAGATAGTAAAAGTGTTGACAGACCAAAAAACGGCTCCAAACACGACTCCTACAGTTCATGACATTTGTTCATTTGCCGTTCTCTATAAACAAATGTCACAAAACTCTAGGAGTCGTGTTTGGTTTGTCAACACTTTAACTATCTTGGCCAATCATGGCACAGAATAGAACAGACATATACAAGCGCCAATCAGAATCTGCTGCCTATAATCATACTAGCGGGCGGTGGTCTCAACAAGCTTTTGGTCGCTGCTTAACAGATGGACTTTACCGGGAGTTGAGATCGTCTGCAATGCAGGCTAACTTTTTTGGTACTTTTAATATTCACACAGTCTTATACTGAAACAATAATAAAATTATTAACCTCCAGAGGCTAAGTAAATATAAGAGAGCGAATTAATATTTTGCCGAATATCCACCAATATTTACTTCACCTTCAGTGAATAATAACATATAAACTACAGTTTTAATTTTCTAAACCAAAATTTATTTTATTTCTTTTTTTGTTTCCTGTTGAATGATTAGGTAAGTCTTCACCGCCAGAAGATACTAATGAAAGTCCAGGGTGGTCGACAGATGAAAGTTATGGTATGTTTTATGACAGTGGTTAATTAATCAAAGTCCTGAAATGTACCAGTCACTTCAGGGAAAGAAACAGAAGGTCAGGAGTAAGTGAACTTCAATTCATTTCATTGAAACAGATAAAGGTCAATAAGCTAGCTATTTCATGTCATTTTGGAATGTGGCAATTACATGACGCGAATTACAGTGTTTGTATGGGAATTCTGATAAATTCAAAAATAATTCCAAAACTGTGAATTGAAGATATCTTGCTAAAGATTTTATTGATGAAACTTTTGAGGCCTCAGTAACCCGTAGATGTGATTAATAGTAAGTGCACATAGTTACATGTAGCTTCAGACTTTTCCATATATAAATATTTATCTGTAAATCTTCCTGTTGACTTTATGGAGACGGATTTGTGGATGAGGTCCTTGGGCATGTGCACAAATCAAAGTTTTAACACCTTTTTTTTCCCCTTTTTTTTTGTCGTTACTACTCTCCTGCCTTTTTTCTCTAATTTTATTTTGTGGTTTTGTTGACCTTAAATCAGTTGCCTTTGTTCACGTTGGAAAATTTTTCACCTAAAACATAGTTGGGGAAAGTGAACTTTTTTAACAAAGAGTGTCAATGATATTGAAGGTTGCGGTTTTTTATTTTATTTTGGAGTAAAAATTCCAAGTTGTTTTGTGTGTATCTCTGGTCCAATTCGACATTACGTGTTCGTTTTTGCATGCTTTGTTAGACATTTTCCTACTCTATCAGTTGACATCCTCTGGCATGAAAAGTGATGACCTCACAAGTGGTACAAGTCTGTGGTCGGTAATACATGTATGGCCGGTTTAGGTGTGGATGTTAAGCTCTCTTACTTTGAATATTTTGAAAATCAGTATCATTAAATTAATCCCATACGAACTCTGTTAATTTTGCACCATGTTTGCACCAATTCAAAATGGTAGCCAATTTGCTTGAAAGGGCTTCTTTAAACTAATAGTTTGAAACAGTTTGAAAGCCTTGTAAAAACAAAGCAGCGCCAAAAAAGTCATAGTGCTCTGATATGTTTCAATCAACTTTTATCATATATGTTGTGTAAATGTTATGAACTTGTGTAGCAGTATTTTGGTGTATACCCTTGCTTTAGTTGGCTGTTGGAGATCCCAATTTTTTAAAGTTAGCTCTTTTGTTTTCACTTAGATGCTGGATCAAGTATATTCTGCGCTATTCGAGAAATTTCCAAGGGAACCAACAGGCCCATTGAAATACGTCTTCAGAAGTGCGAGGAGGCCATTCTTGCAATGGCCGAGTATTGGCTAAAATCAATGCAAGAACACAAACAAGTGAGTATAAGAGTACAAACTGACTATATGTGTTAGTCAGGAACAAAAATGGAACAAATTCACTGCACATTTAATTTCCAGTATGATAGTCTAGGATAAACTTTGGGTTGCTTGCAATAATTTAATTGACAAACAACAATTGATTTGATTTGCTGTATTCCATAATAATTGAATACATGCAAATTTAAATGATTACTAAAATATCCATCATACGGAGGCCTCAAAATACAGTGCGTGTGAATATTGTATATTAAAATGTACATGTGTGTACTGTGAGCAAAAGTTTGTATATAATCGTATTGTCAAATTTACCTCGAACGATAAATCAAGAGAATAATCCATTTATTCGTATTCAGGTACGGTCTATTGAACCAAACCCAAATCTATTTACTTGTTTTCTTTTATTTATTTTTTCAGAAAGAAGAACAATGCACTCTGTCTAGAGATGAGAAGGTTTGTACATCTTCAATTCCTCAATTGAAACATGAAAGCCAGTAAAATGTAACATTAAGTTCTGAGGGAAATGCTGCATGTCATATCATTGCCACTTTACGAAAACTGTACAAGATATGAGCAAGAATATTAGATGTTTTATCAGTCAGTGACACAAGCAACTCGGAAAAAAAATTCCGAGTTTTCCGAGTTGCTTGTGTCACTGACTGATAAAACATCTTGCTCATATTTCCACCAAGCTCAAAATTCACTATCATTTATTTTTTTCTGTACAAGACATGTTCATTTCCATGTTTATACTTACTTCAGTTTCTCCCAATAGACCATATTTGTATTCTCGCGGTTGGACTGGAACTAGCTTGCAATGGAGGCTCATGCTGGGGAGTCTTTTCAATGCAAATATTTTTAATGATATTCTCCTCCATTGGCCTTGATTGCTAGCTAATAAGTTCCATTTCAACTGCGAGAATACAAATATGGTCTATTGAAAACTATTAAAGCAGGGGCAGATTAAGGGGAGGGGCCAAGGGGGCCCCGCTCCCCCCCTTTTGGATTTTTTGTTGTTGAAAACAATGTCTATCGGATGGTATTTTGCAATCCGGGTTTTGTTTTATTTTCAGAGCTTTTGCTTTCGTTACTAATTAAGACATTTTTCTTCAATATATTTTTCTTTTTTCTTTAATATATATTATCAATAAATTATGAACATTATTAAAAGTTGTTTGAATGAAGCTTATTAATAAGTTTCAAAACCATACAAACCTACAGGCATTTCTTTCTTTTGAAATGATGAGGAAAACTGGATATAAATTACTGTTCTACAGTGTGCCTTGCAATTTCAAGGCCTTACTGAAAACTGATGTGTCGATGCCGGTTTCAAAAACACCAGTCGCCTACTTTCGACACACATTATTAGGATTTCGTTTGTTCAAAAGTTGAGTTGATTCAAGTCATTTTTGACCACAACCACAACGACATTTCTTGTTCAATATGGAATCCAGAGTGGCATTTGCCAAATTGCCAGAATGCACAAGATTGTATCTCAGAGTACCTTATTCTCATTTAATTTTGCGAATATTAATTTTCGCGGTTCTTGCAATGTAGAAGAAAATGCGAAAATTAAAGACGTTTTAGGCCTTTGAGAAATCTCTGAAATCGTGAAAATAAAGCCAATGCCTCAATTATCATTATCAATGAAGAATGGGCGCTTTAAACATGCACCCAGATTGTCTCTCATGGAAATTTCTACAGCCCACTCTTTCTGATATTTCCTGGATCCGCCCCTGTTAAGTAAATTTACCAAAAAAAATATTGGAAACCTGTCATGCTAGACAATTATTGCATAACCAAGCTAATATTTCTATTTATTTCACAGAAATGTTGCTTAGAAAAGATCAGCAACAGCCCCTCATTTGGTGATGCAGTGAGGGGGTTGCTGGTCTTGTCTACACTAAAGATGAGCTGACATCTTGTTCAGTGAGGGGGAGGCACACCTACAAAGCCAACGAGTCCCCCCGAGATGGGCTGGATGGCCATAAGCTGACTTGGTTGATAAGTAAGTAATTTTTTTTAAACTGTGAAATTTTTTGATGTCATTCCTGCCCTTAAAATTATTGCCTTAATGAATTCTAAAAAGTTAAATGAAATTATTCAAAACAAAAATATTCCCATTTGCCCACAATGCTTGACTTTGTGGTGTGTATGTCAAAAATGTGCAGCAAAACATAATTTGTGCTTAATTCTAAATCGACAAACATATTTTTGTTTTTGCAGAGAAGGTGACAAAAAAATATCCCAATCAAAAGGAACGTGATGTGGTAACTAAACTGGCAGATTACATGAAGAACCTGTCACGAAAAGAAAAGAAATTAAGCAAGGATTAAGCTAAGATACCACAATGATACATTTCTAGTATCATTAATTTTGTATAACTGATTTATTAATACCTTTGTATTAAAGAAAAGAAAAATGAAAGTTTGAGCTGTGGAAGTTTCCTGTAATTAATACATTTTATAGATTTTGGGAGTCGCCACAGCTATAAAGGAAACAATTTGTGTCTAAGGTTCGCAAGGTATTGTGGTAAAATGTACAGCCGCCCATCTTTTTCCGTACGGTGTACATAATGTAGTTTAGTAAGGGCTCAAGCATTATTTGCACAATTTGATTGATAGCACTTGTTTTAAGGGAATCATAAAACCATACTTTTCAGAGATTAAGCCTGGTTTATTGACCACATAAATCAGTTGTTGTAGGACCAGACTCACCAGGGTAACCCTGGGTTGATCCAGCCTTTAAGAGCCTGGAAACCCTGGTTACAGACCAGGCTCACCAGGGTCTTTAGCCTTTTAAGAGCCCGTCAGCACCCTGGTAACCCTGGCTATTTACAACCAGGAATACCAGGGTAACCAGGGTTTTTGCACATAGGGTTAATGCCTGGTAAGTCTGGTAAAAGAACCAGGATACCCTGGTTTTTTAACCAGACTTGAACCAGGGTATAACCCTGGTTTTACCAGACTCTTGGTGCCAGGGTTATTGTCAGCCTTCGCCTTCAAGAGTACATCAGTTGATTTTTAAAACAATGTGACCAACCTTAGTGAGGAGAGTTTGAAGGAAGGATATATAATAACTGATAATAATTATTGTAGATCATGGCCTTCGCTGGTCTCGAGAGCTTTCCCAAAATTTCGGGGTTCACCCTTGGGCACGATTACTTTGTCACAGTTGACTGGCAGAGGAAGTTGTTAAAACTTCTCATTCAGCTTTTCATCGCTGAGCGTTTGTAGCCAGCGTTTATTGGCTATGTTAGCCAGTTTTCGAAGACAGGTTCGTCAGTACGCTCTGTCTCATCAAGTGACTGCACTATTCCTTCCAGTAAACCATGTTTGGTTGGTTTTACTGCTTGCATCGGCCTTATCTATGAGTAAATCCTCACTATCACTGCTTTCTGATTCAGATATAGCGCTTTTGGCCGGTAGTTTTGCTTTGGTTATTTTAGCCAGTCTTCAGAGACAGGTTCGTCAGTGTACTCTGTCTCACGATCTAGCGACTGCGCTATCATCCAGCAAACCATCTTGACTTTGGTCTGTTTGGTCGGTTTTACTGCCTGCATTGGCCTTACCTGTGAGCAAATCATCACTAACACTGCTGTCTGATTCAGACATAGCGTTTTTGGCCGGTGGTTTTACTTTCTTGGCAGATACTGCCTCAACACTGGCAGCTGCAGTCGAATTCGACTTGTGCAGGCGTTTGAGCAATTCACTCGTGACACTCATGTTTTCACTTCATTTGAGCCAAGACATTCATTAAAAATGTCATCCTTGGACACAGGAGCATTTGCAAATGCGTCTTCCATTTGTAGAGGTTCATCTTTCTCTTTCTTGGTAAGATTTGCCATATTAAATAAAACATTTTGTGGTCAACACTTCATTCAGCACCATTCGTCTCAGTTTCTCGTACGCTACTGAGCTTGATTTTGCGCGCGCTATCTCACATGACTTCGTAGAGACTTAGACCAATGACGAAGTAGAATCTAAATTAGCAGCACAAACATATCTACAAAGCAACTTGAAAGGGCAAGAAACAGACTCCGTTTTTGCCAATAAAACAGTGGTGCCATCCCTATAAACATCTGTTTTACTCTTAAACACATAGAGCTCATCAATCACAAAATTTAATATCACAACAACAAGGAGGCTAGCTAATTCATTATAACGAAGAAATGCAGTAACACAAATTGCAGCTAAATGAAGATCGGAAAGATTGGCAGTAGGACCTGCAAACCTATAGCACGTACACTTTGTCAATCATTTCAGGGGTAATAGGGTCTTTTTGGAAACAGGTTTTGCTAATTCCCTTTTCCCAGTTTCAAGAATATTCTTGACTAATTTAGAATCAAAGTGTTTGGAAAGCCATACAAATTATGTGCCCAGTGGATGCCATAACAGGCAGATTCTAGTGTAGAATACGGACAACTACTTTGAAGCAGAAATTCAAAATAAAGAGCAACTGACAGTTCATTGGACAGTAAACAAACCATGTCCTGATAGCAGGAATCCCATTCGCTAAATTTCTGGAAAGCTCTTGAATATCGCTCTGTCATCGAAGGAGCTTTGGCGTCAAACAGAACTGTATTAAACTCAAACTGTAATTTATTTCCTTTAAATTTAAAGGAATTTGCCGCCTTGGTTTCATTTTTTATCTTCTTCAACTGGGACTGAGTAAGAGCTTCTTTCTCGTCTAAATCACGCTTGAAGGCTGAGAATTTCTGGTCGAATTTTGAACAAAAAACAACAAAACAACAACGTAATCACCTTCTGCCTCAACCTGCACACAAACTGATCCACTTTCTCTCCATTCTGCTGCTCCATTTGTGCCTTTCGAAGGAAACATTAACTTTTGGTACAAAATATTCGTCCAGAACCTTTATTACATCCTTGTAGGGCTTCAGTTCTCCCTCCGTGGCTGCGAGCGTATAGTATAATTCCTGCAGTTCCGTTCCCGCGGTGTGTAACAGTAATGCAACTTTCTGTCGATCGCTTGAAATCCCTTTTGCCAGCACATACAGCTGGAATTCCAGTGCTTCCAACGCACAGATACGGTGTTTGGATCTTCCCTGGGGTTGAAGCAGGGTAGATTTCGTACTTCCGTTGCCGAAAATTGGGTCGGTTGAGCTGCTTGACTCCCTGTTGCCTGACTCTCTGCCGATCCTCCCGTGGCACTCGTTGAGCTCGTTTCTGGGTCTACCATTCTCAAAAATCTCGCTTCCTTCCGGCGGATTTTTCAAAATAAACACTTACAAAAGCGGAACGACTATTTTCCTCGTCGCCAATGTACTGTCCGTGGTTGGATGGCCACACAATACCACTCGATTCACTCAGAACTCAACATGTTTAATAACACTCGCCATGCTACTCAAAGATGGCTGCCAACAAGAACAAATCCATAATGCTTTGTGGTTTACAACATACGCATACATGAAGCACTAATACGGGAACACTACACCTTTGTTCAGATATATTACCATAATCCTAAGACAAAAAATCAAAGGCTCTCATGAGCCAGCTCAGGATATAATTGCTGCGCAGCAGCGATCATAATCTTCGATTTTTCATGTTCCACATTTTGTACCACAATCCCTTGCGTTCAGTTGTAATTTTCTACCACAATGCCTTGCGGCAAGCAGGATCACAGTGTGGCATCCACAAGGCAAGCTGCCTTGCACTGTGAGTAGTTACAATCTATAAACTTATTTTCCTTCCATTTAACATTTTGCATTTATTTCTATGCTATTCACTTATCTCACTTCATTTGAGTTCCTTCTATTGGATTATTTTGAGTTGCCGATCTGATCTAATTCCGCTTTTCCATAGATTTTCGAACTGGGTGAAACTGATAGAAAAAGAACCGCGGCGAGTCAAATGCAACAGTACATTTCCATTTTAATACACTTGGCAAAGGTGATGGAGAGATGCCTGCAATGAATTACTAAGTGGCTTAAAAACGGATGATCACCGAGTCACAGAGTGTAGAAATCTTGCTGAAGAAGAATTTATACTCTCCTTCGACGAGTTGGGAGTAAATACTGAAATCCATCGAACGGCAGCGCTTTAAAAAGACTTCTGAAAGCGAAACGGTAATGTACTCTATTGTGCTGAATGTAGATGGAATTAGTGGAAGGATTTTTAAAGCGATCGATTGTAAATGACTGCAAAAGTTTGAATTCACTTTTCGTGTAAACAGCGGAGACGGTGGCAAATTATTGTAAAATATTTTTATGCTTTTCAAGTTTCTTGGCCGTTTCGTCTTGAATGAAAATTAATCTCAATCAAAGTTTCTTTCAAGTTTGTTTTATTTGTTCACGTTTAACCGGGAATTTTAGGTTTTCAAAGTGAAATGAATTATTAAATGAACAACAAATCCTTGATGATATTTGATCCCGCATATTTACACAGATTTACGGCGAGTTTATTGCCTTTGTTTATTTAAGCTAAATATTCGCTTTGTTAGACTCGCAATATTATTGGCGCAAGATAAACCAAAATATAGACCGACTTTTTACCAGAGTATTTTGAGATATTTTTATCTTTAGTACAAATTCTATGTGCTTTCGCGAGTTTCGAAAATAGCGTGCGGTAGCAAATAAAATTTTATCGTTGTTTTCAAGTTTTGTAATGAGATCTATTTTTAAATATTTATCAAGGCCAACAGCCTTTTGTAGTTGTCTAGTTTGAATAAAGACCCATAAAAGTGTACTAAAGAAGCTAATTGTTTGTCTGTATTTACTGCGCATATGGTTTGTTTTTTCAACTTGTACATTTCGCTCAAATGCCGTAAAATGAAAAACAGTAGACACAGACTGTTCTGCGGCATTTTGTAATAATGACGCATTTTGTAATAACTTACGCATTTTGTAACAAGGGTTGCAGCATTTTGTAATAACGTACGCATTTTGTAATAAGGGTTGCAGCATTTTGTAACAAATGGAAACGACGCATTTTGTAATAAGGGTTGCAGCATTTTGTAATAATCGTCGGTCTACGCAATTTGTAACAATTTGCTGACGTAAATTGTAATACGTTTCTCCAATCTTAAGGTACATACCGTAAAAGCTCTATTATGGCCCCTGGGGACTTATTTAATTTTAAGCCTCAAGAAGGGGGGCCTTATTAGAGAAGGGGGCTTAATAGAGAGAGAGGAGGGGGGGGGGGCTTATTTCAAATCATAAATTTTCGAGGAAATTCACTTCTCTAAAACAGGACGAGAAATGAGTTATGTATGACCGTCTTACAAATGCAACGTCATTTATACCCTAATTCAACGATAGTTCTGGAAATTAAAGATCACGTTTCAATACAAAGTGACTAAAGGCCAGAAAATATTGCTGAAAATTCATTTGCAGCCTAACGGAAGGGGGGGGGGGGGGCTTAATAGAGAGGGGGGAGGGCTTATTACAAAATATGACTTCCAAAGGGGGGGGGGGGGGTGGGAGTAAATAGAGTTTTTGAGATAGGTATCCTATGAGATGGGAATGGATTTGGTTCCTTCGAGAATTTATTGAAGCTTTACTCCAAATTGACATGCTATTGTGGATGAGTGCGCCAACCGTGCATCAGATAACAACATGAAACTCAATTAATCACAGATCAATTAGGAATCGAAATGTACGTATGCTTCTCATCTCAGCCCGTGACTCACCAACTGATAACAATCAACGATGAAGCTGTCAACATTGTGAAGCACGCTAAACTGCTAAGCGTTAATATCTCGAACGATCTGAAGTAGAATTTACATATTGACAATATTTGTAATAAAACGTCCAAAAAGCTTTACGCCCTATGATTGTTGAAAAGAAGTGCAATACCTGTTGCTGCCCTTGAGACTGTCTATCGCACTTGCATTAGACCCACACTTGAATATGCGTGCGAGGTGTGGCACAGCAGTCTCCAAGCGTACCTAAATCATCAGCTATTCTATAAAGAGCCTTACGCATCATCTATCTTGATTGTAATTACAATGATGCAATGGACGCTGCTAAAATATCCGAAAAATAAAAATAAAAATAAAAAATAAAAAGCCGAGATTTTGAGACTTGATAAACAAAATTGATAAACAAGTTTTTATCATCTCCTTGACATAAAAGGTTACCATAGCAACAGTATAACCTGTAAAAGCCAGCCTTAATGTTAGCTTTAAGGTGGCTGGTAACGGTTTACAGCCCCTGTGTTTTGATTGATCGATACTACCATCCTATATCAGTTGATGTTAAAATAAAGGTATCAAACGATTGCCCAATCATCGGTGAACAAGTTATGATAATATTTGTGACATAATAAGTTACCATAGCAACAGTATTACCTGTCAGAAACACCCTTATTTTTAGCTTTAAGTGCTTATAACTCAAAAATGAGCCCGGTGACCCCCATTTTTTATAATTGAATAATGATCAGCATGTTAAGATACAACTTTTTGCAAAGTTTAAAAAAATTCTGCAGAGGGAATTCAGAGCCACCTTAAATTACTTGCTACTTTGGTGAACTGCTCTTAAAGCTTGCTGTAATAGTGAGTCCTACATAAGCAAAATTCGAAATCAGCTTTGTTACTTCTGTCCCTGTTGTTACACATTTATTACTACAAAAACAGGACATGAAATAAATAAGAACAGTAGAATAGGTCGAAAGTCTGAATTTCACTCCTTACAAAATGTCGCGCACTCAATTTACATGTGTAGGAGGTATGTTCTCTAGGGTTCTGTTCTTTTTGGTGAAGATTTCTTTGCGGGCTTCATTTACATTGAACATGGTCTTGCTGGTAGAGAACTACAGTAAATCGCTCCAGAAGCTTGAAGATGGAATCATCCTTGTCCAGCTAGTAATAAGGGTGATCTTGCAGGAACTTAAATGCCTCTGTCATGTCAGGGAATGGACTTCTTACCCTTGCCAAAGAAACAGGAGGTTGTGTCGAATGAATCCAGTAAATGAATGAAAATATAGGGAGTGCCCGAGATGTTTCAGGGCCACGAAATGCGCAGGTGGCATTCACACTGATGTATTGGACATATTTCCCCATGCCCAAACCAATCCAGATGGCTGCAGATGGATACAAAGCGATCATGTCATGGAAAAGCCCTATCATTATGACAAGAACATCCGTATCCACTGTGTGGACGAAAACCTGACTGCATCCTTTGTTCATCGTGTGTTGAACATGTACAGCAATTCTCGTGTCGGCTTCCTCGTGGTCGCATCTCTGTATATCTGTAGAACCTCTGCTTGAGACGACTGATTCATCTGAGGTGATGTTTACTTCCTTGTTCTCGGGAAACTGGAAGTTTGCAACCTGCTTGTCAGGAGGGAAAAGAGTTATTTCTTGTTGGTATTGTCTTGAAGAAATGCTTTCCAGTTTGGAGGAATCTTGGTGTCACCTGTCACCTTTCTTCTCTGACCTTTATCTCTCTTCTCTCTGGTTGAATCCTTGATGCAGTTCGCCTTGTACATATCCCAAACAATGTCCACTTGTTTACTTGATTGGAGATGATTCACAATGAATGGGATAAAGATGTTTTCAGCATAGCTATCAAAGGTGGAAACAGTTGTGGATGGAAGGGCATGAACAACAGCTGCTCCATCAAAGATCTTACAATCATAGATTGGAGGTGGATCAAGCTGCTTTGTACTGGCAGGCTTAACACATGTCAAGAGGTCGGACTTCTTCCCGAATCTTAGCTTTCCAAACTCGGAGAGAGATGGTGGGTAGGGCTGGTTTCCGTGCATGAAAAATTCGTCAAGGTCTTCACTTCAATGCTGGGTGGCCATGTACAGACGGCTGAAAAGGTTGCAATCGCTTCTCAGTGCACTTACTGCTTTGACTTTGTTTTAGGCTTGGGGTTTTGTCATTTGAACAGTCGCAAATAATTCTTCTTGATGGTATCATACTATAACTGATTATTAAACTTGGTGCGCTTCGGCCATTCCGTTTGGCGGCTTTGCGAGTCGCGAGTCAAAACATTGACTTGAAGCTGCTATTGTTCTTTTTGAGAAATGAATCGTATATGAATAATCAAAACAGTTCCGGATCAGAGATTCTATCGAGTATCGATTATTGTGAATCGAGTATTGTGAATCAAGTATCGCAAATCGAGTATCCTGTATTGCGAATCATGTATTGAGTATCGAGGATAGAGTCTTGAGGATCGAGTCTCGATACTCGACTAGATCCTCGATCTATCGAGTATCGAGTGTCAACTTACATTATTTTGCACTGTACTGTAAAACACCCACCTGGTGTTGGTCCCTGCGAGCCACTTTTCAGTCATTTTACTAAACTCACTATGAAAATATGCAATCCTGAGCACAAAAAAAACACTCATTATTTCTTGAGTTCCACTGAATTTTGGTGACCACTTTCACCTCATCCCCAATTAGCACACCCCAGCCTATCGGTTCAGGAAGCCCATTGTTCATCTTTTCCTCCTTGAACTTGCTGTAATCTCCAGCAGATTCATTCAAATTGTCCCAATTGGGACCATCACCTTGGTAGTGTGCTGTTCTATAATAATAAAGAAGCTGATTTTAATATCATGTATGACCTGTACACAGGGGCTTCATTTACAAGTAGTTTACTGGCAGTTCACCACCTAATTTGCCTATCAGCCAGCTCACCGCTGGCTACTTTATCCTGATTTTCACTTCAAACTACCAAACAAATGTAAAATAGATTTATTTTGAAACTTCTTAATTGTGGTCATAATAATACACAGGGTTCTTGTTAAGTTTTTGGACAATAGTTTTTGAAAATAGCAGGTAACTTTGTTACCTGCCCCTACGCTGGGGGTGTGGGGGCCATGTAGGCTCCCACCGGGGTCCAGGGACAGAGCCCCGGTAGGGGGCGAAGCGCCCTGGAGCTCCTGGATTTTCAGTATTTGAAAGGGTTTTCAGACACGTCTCGGCAGACCCCTTTCAATTAATTCTTAATTTGATACCAAATATTTTTGACAACACTATAAATTTACTTTATCTATGAAAATATCAGGGTTCTGAATAAATATAAAAAAATATAAAAATAAAATAAAATAATAAAATAATAATAAAATAATAATAAAAAAATAAAAAATAAAAATATTCCAACATTGTGATCAATCCCAACGCATTATTCCTTAATTGATAATATTGTCGATAAACAAAACTTTTTATCAAGTGTCTACTCTGTTTGAATAAGTAACTCTCTATTCAGGGCATCCACGTGTGGAGGCCATGTTGTTTTAAAACGCCTCAAGGGATGATGGGAGTTTTTTATGGCCGCGAGAAGACTGGAAAGCAAATATGGCAGATGTTAAACTCAATGTTGTTTTCGAGGAATAAAATGCTCAAAACAAGCACGATTTCATCAAGAAACGATACCTTTTCAAAGCGATAACATGTGGAAAATGTCTTCACAATATTCGAGGAAAGGAAAATCTTTACAACAAGCAATATTTTCTTTTCAAAATATGATAGATTTTGACAACGATACAAACGTACGATCGATAATATCGGTAATTTTTATTCAAGATAGCCGGTAACATTTACGTGAATAGCCGGTAAAAATAACCGGTTACCGGCACTTAACAAGAACCCTGAATACATTCTCTGGATGACTGTAAAATGTCTTAAGTTGGCTATAATGGAAATTCAAAATGACCTTAAGTGCTTCAGGGATTCCTGAGATGGCAGTTGTAATATATTGAACCCAGCCAGAGCTTCATAGGCAGCAGGGCTTCTGCAGAAACTGCTAAGGCCATTCTATAAGTTATTGTGCTCCACCTGTTACCATATTTTCCATTCCCTACAAGAATTCAAATAAAAAAAATAACCAGTTCAATAACATCTTGGCTGGAAAATAATACTGTTTATAAACTTTTAGGTATCATACACTCAGGTATGTTATTGATGGGTTTGGTGGAGGGGGGGATGTAACCGCTTTACAGCTATACATCTTATACATCTTATTTGTGCTTCTTGCATATTGCTCCAATTGTTTATCTATCTCCCATTCAACATCCTCATTGACAATTCAAGAAAGTAAGTACAAATTCATCTGAAATTTCAATGAACAATAACTTAATAAAAAGGGACATTCTAATGGTTTACTCACTGTTCTTGCTTTGGTCGGTCCAAAATTCCTTTCTGTCCTTAACATCACGATCCCATATAGCTCTCAGCACACTTGCATTACCCCTCTCCCCGATGACACCTTTGATGAAAGAATTATTGATCATCTAATAATTGATATTATTTTTTTTCAAAGTTACTTAAGACCGTATTTGATAACCCCCTGCCTAGGTTCGTCATTTCCAAGTCCTGCTTATCGCTCAGCATACACCGGGACGATTTAAGTCTTCTTAACTTTCTCTCAACCTTCCGCTTACTTTTAGACATGGCAAACCTCCTCTTCTTATTGGACTTTGGACTAAGAACTTTCCAGTTGCAGGTTGATGATGGGCTTGTATGTGACTTGCAACTGCTTTCCGTTTTTCGTCTCAATGACTCCGCTAGGCTTCCATGCAGTTTCTTACATGGGCCACACACATCGAAAAGAAGATCTCCTGGTCGGCGTTTCCTTTTTTCAGCTTATGCAAGAGCTCACATTTTACACTATCAACACGTTTCATTGGGATTCCCCAGTGCCTCAGGTTGGTAACCCAGTTGCCTACCATGTTCTGGATAGCCTGTAAGTTCCCTGCACACTGTGTAGGCAGAATTAGACCCAAACAATTTTACGATTGTTTCTTTAATGCACTCTCAGGACTTGAAAAGCCCTTGTTTTTTAACGATGGAAAACACTTTGACTTTGTAAAACCCAGAAGCTTTGCACACCAGTCGAAGAGGACACAAGGCATTCTCACTACATTTACTACACCAACCAGCTTGGTTCGGCTTCTTCACTCGACGAATTCCAAGTTGCTTTCTTCTGTGATTACTTCAGAGAGCCATCCTCGCGGTTGAAAAGGAACTTGACGTTGTACCAGATGTCTCGCTGAAGCCTTGTACCGGAAACAGGGGCTGTATCGTGCGGGCTTTACATGGTGAAAGGGATTCTTTCTACCAGCAACCAGACTGAGGCTACGCGAGCGAAATCGCCATCTTGCCAACACAGGCAAACTAAGTTGCTCATTTTTAACTCGTGAATGCGCGCATGCGCAGAACGAGTTATAGCTTTGGTGGACAATGTCACTCGGTCAAGGCTGTAAACTTTACTCGCTAATTAATTAATATGTGCATTAGTTTCCTTTTTTTTTGTTTTTTTTTGTTTTTTTTGGAAACGACGGGATGTGGGTCCTGCTTTGGAACTCAGAACCTTACCACTGCGCCACGCCAGCACTTGTTGATTTGAAGGTGAAAACAAAACATATAAATACATATGGGGGGCCTTTGTGCCATTGTTACTACGCTGGCCGAAATTACGACTACTGTAGGCTCAAACTTTGCTCGTTTTACGGCCTTTTGGGCTAGATAACACTGATAAATTGTAGTGAATGAATGCCTTAGTTTTGGGGTCAACCCGACGATAGATACAGTGGCGTTTTATCTCTGGACACGCTGGACCATCTGTGCGCGGGAGCTGTCCATGGCGTTGGCGTTGCTTTATGCTTCTTCATGATTGGGAAGCTTTATGGTTCAAGCAGTTGTGTCATCAGTGAGCTTTCGACGACTTATGTATTCCCTGACAAAATATTCAAGACCATCTTAGCGAGAATTCATGTGGCACACCACAAGCTAAGTATTTCTAGTTATTTTGATCGTTTATAAAACGAACACAGTACCTTCGTGTCGTGGTTTCTTGTTAGAAGACGGTGTTTCTCTGCTTTTATGATCAATCATCAGTGGGCGCCAAGTGTCGCATAGGGCATATTAAATTACGATGAAAATACACCTTCAGTAAAGTTCGAAATGGAAAGAAGTAACAGTCAAGAATACTCGATCGCCAAATAAGAGGACATAATTATTGAAGTATTGAATTAAGTCATCCACTCTCAAGACAACTTGAGCTATATTCAAACGGCTCGAAAATTGAAACCGAACCTCGTACTTCAATGGAGTTTTCAGGACTTTAATACGAGAACGGTGCCATTCGGTAAGTGATCAGGATATTTTTTAATGTTGTTTTTCTTGTTTGATCGCAATTCAAATAACGTTTGTACTCGGACGTATAAAGCTGTACGATTTCGCTCGATGGAAAATTATAGCAGATGAAGCCTCAGCTAAAATTATTTGCGAAAGCGGAAAATTGAAACTTTTTATTTCTGCTTCTAAAAGGAAATGTAGCATTTTATATTTGAATTATTTGTTGTTTGTTGTTGTTGTTAATTCAATATTCTCTGAGGAGAATTAAACATCTCATCGTGTTTTGTTTCATGAATAAAGTACTATTTTATCTGGATCAGTGTGTATTTTATTTATACTAGTTATAGTTACCGCAAAAGTGCCAACGACAGAGGAGCGAATAATTGATAGAAAGCTTTAAAATATATGATCATGAAACATATACGTTTAAATCTGACCGGCATTACATTGTAAATATTACAGACAACATGAAAGCCCCAGTTTATTTGATGACAAGATAACAAAATTAATACCCCATCCTAAAGTTGCTTAGAAATCGAAGATGTGTCTTGGTTTGCTGAAATTGTCTGTCATTTTAGTTGCAGTGAATGGTTGAAAGAATTTTAAAATTATTATCGGAACGAGGAAGCGTTGCGTGACGGGGGACAAAAATAAAGATTTACCTTTCATTTTCATAGTATCTCAATGTGTTTTTTTAATAGGAGAGCAAAACCATTTTTGATAATTTAACTGTAGCTAATTTTAGTCCAAGAATTGCAGCTTCATAAATAACTGAAGTATTTTTCTTTCCAAGAGTTTCGTGTATGACAGAACTGAAGACGAGTGAATGTTTACATATAAAATTAAATATTGTGCGTGCGAAGCACAGACTACACAAACAAGATCAGAACGTTTTGAAGTGATTGAAATATTTTATTTCACGAACAGCAACTTGCTTTAAAATAAAACTCAAACCAGTTCGAACACGTCTAAAAAGTTAGTTAATGAGGTCTAAATCAACTTATAAGCAGGTCAGTTTTAGTCTGTGTTTATATACCCCTTCTAAACAGGGTTTACTGTGTTAGGTTGGCCAGTCAGTTTAAAATCGTATTAGGCCATGGTTTTGTTAAACCCTGTCTAAACCTTGTTTTTAAAAATATTCGGCCCATAAAGTTGGCGATTATCGAATATCAGTGATTAAAGACTTTTCGTTTGAGTTTCCCTCCCGACCAACACTGATTTGGACGTGAATACGAAATACACCGGCTTGCCTGAACTGCCGCGCGGAATATCTTATTGTTCTGTTTCGAGAAATAAATCGTTTCCTCAAAATCCCTACTCGAGTCAGACTCAAAACTTGAAAATCGATTCTCAAAAACATCGAGGACGAGACTGTCAACTTACATTTACCCCGTACTACTGCATATTTCTATGTTAATTAATTTCTTTACTGTTCCATTCACGAGTTGGCACATAGTGCCTTTGATTCTCCTTAAGAATACAATTTTTTTTAGGGCTTTTGTGTTTAACACTTTTAACGTCAACGTTTTTCTTTTTGGCGGCGGCAGCTTTTGGGAAAATGGGCTTACCACCAGAAAACCCAATGTTGTGAATTGTAAACTTCATTGCCAATTAGCCATGTTGCCAATTTACACACGTAAAGGACATGCAACGCTACGCGTACACATGCGAGAAAAACCGTGAAGCACTGGTGCGAGGGTTTCCAAATATGGTACTTAGCAAAATGAATACGCAAACGCTGTGAGCGCGCATTGCATGTTTCAACCCTTATGGGTTTCTGTCATGACCTAATATGTACCTTACCTATGAATGATATACACCAACTTTGTGGGGGTGATGTTTCTAGCTGATACTCATTGGTACTTTGAAGGACTACAGTCTGTTGTAAAGAAATTATCAAGGATGAATTCATTTTCGTTGATTCCAACTGAGGGGTCCAAAACTGGTAAAGGAGTTGTTGAGTTGATTGTGATAATTGGAGGTCTGATTGGGGAGAGCTGAAGTCACTGGCTGATTGGGGAGAGCTGAAGCTACTGGCTTCAGTCGCGGTTGCGCTTCAGAAACAGAGCTAATAACTGAGCTAATAATGTTTTCTTTAATAGCTTTCACAGTTATCACAAAATCTGAATTATTTATAACCTTTGATAAAGCAATGCACCATTGGTTAATGATTCTGTGAAATCGCTGTAGCATTGCCCACCTTGCCATTTGCTGTATCCTACTAAAATAATATAGTTTTTAATGCCACTGAAACCGTACACTCAAACAGTCAAACGGTACACTAAGAACTCACACCTTGCATTGTGATTTGACTGTTTTAATCCTGAAACTCGCAGTTGACTCACATACAATACTTGCTTATTTCACTCACAGTTGAACTCTTGCTTCGCACGCGTTGTTGTCCGTATTTGGTAATCTGATCTACGCGTGATCACGTTACATAATATGCAAAATGACTACAGGGGGAGGGGTAAGGCTACAAATCTCGCACACAACTGCCCTAAAAATTGAGGCTACAATAATTGTAGCCTCAATCCTTACAATCCTTCAATCCTTACAATCCTTCACAAAAGATCATGCAACTTATAGACAGTTCAGTTTAAACTTATTAGTCCTTCTCTTCTTGCATCTGCATTACAATCCTCTCAGCTGCCCTTTGAGCTGCAGGTCTCGTTACTCTGGTTCCTGGGCTGAACTTCGTCTCTCCTCCCCTCTTGCAGGTGAACATTGTGATCCACTCCCCGGATCTCTATAAATAAAGATACTACCTACCTACCTACCTATCTCCAATGGGCAAACTAGCTGAATAATATAATAATAATAATCGAATATTTATGCAGGATGACCCTTCAGTACAACAGCACTGTTATCAACTGCTAACTATTAATAAATACAAACTGATTTAAAATACATATATACATAAGTTACAAAATTTTAAAATTTTTAAAGAACTACAATAAAAACCTTACAAATAAAAATCGTCCAATGCTTTCCTAAATAATACCCTAGAATTAATGTTTCTCAAACTTAAAGGCAGCGAATTAAAAATCGATGCACCTAAAAAATAAAAACTTTGGCGTGCAAATTCAAGTTTGACAATGGTGTGTCCCTTGTGCAACAATACGACACCTCTAACAATTCCGTACTTGCCTTGGACGAGGCGCAACACCCTTACTTTCTTCCATACTCCGCGGTTATTTTCATCCCCAACGACAAGAACAACTTCCCCGACTTCATGTGTAGCTCCCATTTCCTTGTTTAGTCGGTAGCTTTCCATTTGGCTGTGAATGTACTCTCTCTTCCATCATTTCCATGCATGGGCCTTAGCATCCTCCAATCTCTTCTTTATCTTCATCAGCTTATCCCTGTCATGTCTTTTATTGGATATGCATCTCGTCCCAACATGATCAAATTCAGCGTATGCACTTCTTCTCCCTCTGTCTCAACATATGTCAGTGACCGATTGTTTAAATTCCTCTCAATGTCTATGACGACTGATTCCAAGGCTTCATAGGAAAGATGTGACCGCCCTAAGGCCTTGTGTAAGGTCTTCTTGCTCTCTTTGATCAGTCTTTCATAGATCCCTCCCCACCAAGAGGATCTTGCAAGGTTAAATTGCCAACACATTTCCTGACTTGCTAGATAGTTCTGCAACTTCTCGCTCTTCCTGATAGCTCTGATCCAGCCTGCTGTGGCCTTAAAGACCGTCTCATTCTTCAATAATCTCCTCTCTACGTTCTACAATCGCTTCCTGCTCAGCGCTTTGTTTGTGTTCGATAACTTCGCTCCTGGAATCCAAGGGAAGCTGACTTCATACCTTCCGTCATCTCTTACAACGTTCTCCTGAAAGTCATGCAGTACATCCAGCTGGTCATTGACCTCTCTCAGATACATACAGACACTGTCACCTGTATAGTCATCCCCACCATGAACCACCCATCCGAAAGTGGTCTCTTCTACTAGGGGCTCTCCAGGCTTTCCTTTGAACACTTTCTCCGTCCTGATTCTGCTGTAAATACTGTCTCCAAAGATAAGATGTATCTGATACTCTTCTCCAGATGTCATGTAGAACCTCTTGTCTTGCATGTGTGAGTACTTGAGTTTTAGCTGGTTCATGTCCGGCCTTCTCACAGTGGTAACATCAGCTAACCTGGAGCCAATAAGTTCAATTTCTTCACACGCCATTCCATCAAGAGAGACAATACTGCTATCAAATATCGGCATGGACTGGACTTTGGTTCCATTCATCGTCAAGATCTTGCAGGGCTCGTGGCGTGCTGGCATTAACTTCAACTTCTTGACTGCCTCACTATACGAAGTTATGCCCTGATCGGACCGCCTATCCGTGCAAGTTCTGTATCTGCTCCAGGAGCAGGTACAGTTAAAGTTGTACCGGCACAGTGTAAACTGGTTGAACGGTTCCGTTTTCGTACTGGGGACGCCATTTTTAAAGATTCAGGAATTCTGCGCATGATTTCCATCTGTCTTTTATCAATGCGTTGTTGTTTATATCACTAGTCATATGGAAGTGTAATCATCTGATCATGAGAAGACAGCTGGAGATTGCGTTGCTTGCCTTCATGTTGGGTTTAAGTGGTTCATTGATGTTTATTAATCTCTCTTTAATGGCTGTCAATACAATTGTTTATCGAGCAAGAAGATGAAGAGGGATCAGCCTGCTCATGTCAGGTAATTGCTCTTGTGCAATCTGTGATAAAACCAGGAAACGAAGGCAAAGTAACCCAAAGTGAAAATATTGGATAAGACCAGGTAGGACGTCCTTGTGGTGGGATAATTTTGTTAGTAGCGTGACAGTGGCTGAGGAATGGCATGAAAATTTCAGAATGTCGCGGGAGAGTTCTATGAACTTGTGTGACCCACTAAGACCTTTCCTTGTCAAAGAGGTAACACGCTTCAGAAAACCTGGCAGTAACTTTGTACTATCTAGCTGACGAGGGACGATATCGTAAAGGCCAATTTAGATGATACGATTTTGTCGCATGCGACTTTTGTAGCACGCGCTGCTGGCATCATGTAATAATCGTATACGACTTTCATCTTTTAACTTTGTTTGTAGCTACGACATGTCGTAGGGTTTTAAAACATGTTTCAAAATCCTATGACATTTTCGTGTCGTACACGATAATCGTAAGTGAGTTGTAGTTTTGATTTACACGACACAATGCGTGTCGTAGGCTTGTTGTAAGCATGTCGCATGCGACAAAATTGTACCATCTAAATCGGCCTTAAGGTTGCCAACGCTTCCACTTCAACTGTTTCCACCATTGTTCGTAGAGTTTGTCATGCAATTTCTGTTGTGCTGGGTCCTGAATACATTAAATTGCCACAAACTGAGGAGGACGTTAAGGAGAACGTCGCACAGTTTTACGAGAAGCATGGTTTTCCTCAGTGTATTGGAGCAATCGTCGGAACCCATATTTACATTAAATGGCCCAGTGAAAATCCCACTGATTACCTCAACAGGATGGACAGATATTCCTTGAATGTTCAAGCCCTTGCTGACTATAGGTATTGTTTCCTGGATGTTGTGGTGAAATGGCCGGGGAGTGTACATGATGCAAAAATGTTCTTTAATTCCATAGTCAATAGTAAACTGAGGGAGGGTTCAATTCCACCTCTGCCAAGAGTTGTAGTGCCAGATACTAATCCAGTTCCCATCTGTATGTTGGGTGATCCAGTATACCCTCTGTTGCCACATGTTATGAAAGAATTTCCGGGAGGTGGTAAGACTGCTCAGGAGCAATATTTTGGATTGCGCCTAAGCTCTGCTTGAACGGTGATAGAGTGCGCTTTTGGAAGGTTAAAGGTAGATTTGGTGCTCTCAGACATGAAATGGACATCCAACTACCCGATTTGCCTTCTGTAATATATGCATGTTTTGTGCTGCACAACTACTGTGAAATGAATAACGAAGCTCTGCCAAATGAGTTGGTAGAATGCGGGGTTACTATGAAGGAGCCTTCCAACCTCCAGCTGCTGGCCTTTGTGCAAGAAATCAAAGCTGAGGCTAGAGGCAAACAAATAAGAAACATTTTTGTCCAATACTTTAACTAATAACTTTGTTATTTTGAGTTATTTTGACACTGTCAACGTTCAAGAGCACTCCTGTTTGTTTGTGTTATTGGTTATTTCTAGTGTTTAATGGTGCTGTACAGCAAGCAATTTCTGATTGCAAAAATTGGTCTGAACCATTGGGAGCCACCTTAACATCAACTAATATTTGAGAGATGTTAAAAACAACGATAGAGATGCCTCTAAACCTGTGACTAAACATTTTAATCTTCCCGGTCATTCTTTTGAAAACATGATTGTTTGCGGCCTTTCCCTTCATCAAAGCAACACTGAAAGTCGTAAAACTTCAGAACACAAATTTATCTTTCAAATCGGCACCTTGGCTCCCCATGGGATCAACGAACACTTCTTGTTTAACTAACTAATTTATTCATGCATTATCTGTTACCATGCTTCCTCCAATCACGGAACTCCTTATACTCTAGTATATAAACACACACAACCCACAATCCTCCACTTTGCTCCGACGAAGGGCTAACGCTCGAAACGTCAGCTCTTAGAAATTCGCTACGGCAGTTAATTTACCTTTATCAACTCTGAGTTGATAATCAACATAGTGATCAACTAATATAGATTGACAGTAATTATCAATCAAAGCATGAGGGCTGTAAACAGTTACCAGCCATCTTAAGAAAAGGATAGACCCCACCCAATCAGCCAACTACTTCCCCAACACAAACACAAACAGATGCACCAATACTACTTTGTTATAATGTTCAGTACTGGTTGGGGCTACTAGCTATGAAATATCCATACTCTGAAGTGGAATTTTCTGACATATTTCCAGTTGAATGCTGACTGCCTGGCATGTGTGACCTATTCCCAGTTGAATGCTGATTGCCTTGCATGTGTGACATATTCCCAGTTGAATGCTGATTGCCTTGCATGTATTGAGGATACCTTGTTGATTTGGCTGTCTTAAAAGCGTTCCTAACATGGCAAAGCCACTGTTCAAAGTTGAAGTTAATGATGTCATGTTTTGTGCAAAGGTTTCCATTGTTTACTGATGTTTTCTCTCTGATTCTTCCATATGCTCAATCATTTTCCTCTTGAAGGTCACTTCTTCCTTTCCCAAACTGAGCAGCTGATTGTCTGTTGACAATTTTTTGGTGAGCTTAGAATCCCTCTTGTCCTTGATCAGGTTCCTCCTGGATGTCTGCTGAGTGTTTCATTGCTTGTCCCGGGAGAGGTGTCATCTTCTTGTGCACTGGAACACGTCAATATACTGTTTTCGGGATCACTGACTTCACCTGTGACGTCTCCAGCCTCCGCTGAGCTTTCCAAGCCTTCTGGAATGGATTCAACTGCAGGAGATCCTGCCCAAATCTCGAGGCAGGCATCATAAAGCACACTGACCACTTGCCCACCCCCACTTTGTCTTCCTGGTCGATGGGCTTTCTAAAATTCAGCTTTATTCTTTTCATTTGGAGAGGATACGTTCCTTCGTAAACACACTAGCATCCTCGCCATTTGGGAAGCCCTCCGTTCCATCGTTAGGATATCTCTCTGTGAACTTCATCCGTATATGCTCGTATTTGTTTTTAACTGTTTCCCAATCTAGACCTGAGGATGCCTTTTCCGCTTTATAATCATTGATAACATCAAGTAGAAGCCTTAATTCCTCGTCCGTCCACGTAAAGTTCTCCTTCGGCGCCATTTTGTTGGACTGTTCTGCACATCAGTAAAGTGATAAAAACACCTGACCACTGTTTTTCAGTGATTGTGAACCGGCACAGTGTGAACAAATGAAAATACAATACCGGTACAATGTGAACAAGTATAAAACTTGCACGGATCCAACTGTACTGGTACAATGTGAACGAAGCCTCAGCGTGTTCCACGTTGTTTCTTCTAAGCCACTTCTGCAGAGCATCCATCAGTTCTTCCAAGGACCAATCTTCTTAATTCTCGTACACTCTCACCAGGTTGGGTTTGACTTGTTGCAACTTGTTAAGTGTAGTAATAACAAACCCGTGCAGCTTTTCGCCTTCTTCGAGGGTTTGAAGCGCATAAAAGTGTCTCGTAGAATTCCTGAACCTTGGTGTTTATTTGATCCCCTCACTGGAATTAAATTGATGATTTCATCCATGTGTGCATTCACCACTTCCTTAGTTTGTCCATACTCCTTCTTAAGCCGATCCCACGCCATCTTATATCCGACCATACCAGACTTGAGATTGGCGATCCTGTCCTTCACTTTAAGCCCGACAGATTAGAGGAGATACAGTGCTCGAAATTAAAAAAACAATCCAAGTTGTCCTTATGCTAAATGCCGGACAACCAAACCCCTGACTTTGGTTGCCCTGATGACTGCTTGGTTGTCCTTAAAATATTATCTGACCTATTGCCTAATTATGAGTTTTGACTCAATTTTTCACAATTCTCTGAAGTGCATTAATTCAAATAATAAATTCACAATGTTTCACACAAAGTAAATATATATGTAACTACCGTACTTGTTTACTTTATTCAGTGTCAAGGTTCAGTGCTTATAACATGTCTGAGTCCAGGGCTCGAAATTACTAGTTGCCAAATGCAAATTTTTAGTTGCCAGATTGTAAAATCAAATAAAAGCTAGTTTAATTTAAAAAAGTGTTTAAAATCATTATGGTTGCGAAAATAAAAACAAAACAAAATATTTTTGCAAAACAAGCTTTAAAACAAACAAAATACATAATATTAAGACTTTCCAGCCACTCTTACATGAGCCAAATACGATCGCAAGTAACCAGAGACACAACCCATCAGCATACATGATGTACTCAAGCTTTTCACTAAACTTGCAATGCATTATGGGGCGATTTGAACCCAGAAACTGTGAATGCCACTTGCGTGAGCTACTTGCGTGTATAAACTTCGATTCAGTTGATTTTAAAAATCTTGGTTGCTTCCATAAAATGGAAGCAACCTGAAGATTACCCCTATATTTAGAGCTATTTTCCTGTGTCAAATTAATAACTTATTTTCGTTGTTCTGTTGGACATCACAGAAACGTAAGTACTTCGGTCGATTTATACCTGGGTTGTCCGGTGGCTTTTTCTCGGACAACCGGGCCTTTAGTTTTACTGAAAAATGGTTGCCCCAAACACTTTTTAGTCGTCTCGGACGACCGGACGACCGCTAATTTCGAGCACTGGAGATAGTCAAACTTCTCTTCATCAGAAATTGGCCTGCTGTTAATTTGCATAAGGAACATATTTTCAAATCTCACCCAGTCGGCGGCAGTGCCTTTAAACGGAGTTATCTTCAGTTGTGGAAGCTTTGCTAGGCTAGCTTTGGCAGTCATCTCCATCTCCATTTCATTTTCTTCTCAGTCATCTGTAACTGCATCTGTTAAACTTTTCTTGCCACATTTGCCGTTCCTGGTTCCTTATTATGGATAACGTTCGTTCGCTTATTTACCACCTCAATCTGCACAAAGTCTCCGATCAGGTCATTCATCTCCTCAGGGTAGTGTAACTGTTAAGATTCTAGAGGTTGCTTCTTACTCAAATCTTAAACAACTACAGGGTAGCGCGGTGCGAGATGATAAGTGATTCGAACTCCACTTGATAGATTTAGACAGATTTAATTGACAATCAAAGTTCACAGTTCCGTACAGGTTCACAATCGGTAGCGGTAGTAGCGGTAGTAATAATAGCGAAATCCAAATAGTAGATATAGCATACTGAAACACGATAGTTAAAATACATTTAACTTAGATAAAGCATAACACATACGAATATAACAGACAACATGAAAATAGAACAATCATTCAGCGAGATCATAGCGTGAAACTAACAGACATGATAATTGATACTTAACAGACTAAGATAATAACTTTTATACCGTGGATAACACTATCAAACGAAGATATCAACAGCAATCTCACATTGAATAGAAATGAACTAAATTTAGCGTGAAAGAATCACAATTTTGATAATAGCTTGGAAATAATAAATCTCATGCAATTGATCTACAACCGAAGACAAAAGTAGTTGGAACGCTCACTGTTGCAAATAGAAATTTCTCTCCTATTGACGCTAAAACTTTGTTATTATAAAGTTAGTGTCTTTGACTATGACTAAAGATGCCCCCCCCCTAACAAGGTTGCACCTCGTTTGGTGGTAATGTGGTTGCAACCCAACATTGAGACAGGGAGGGGGGGGGGGGGGGGGGGTGGGAAGTTAATTCTGTTGACCGTGCCAACACTTCTGTCTTAGGTTGTAGTCCAACAAACTTGAATTGACTAAATGAAACGTTCTCGTAGTATAAAGAAAAGACTGATAATTCCGCGACTTAGCTAATAACTATAAAAAATAAAAGACTTACGTACTTTGGTTGACGACTCGCACCAAAAGTAGCATGGTTCCTATGATCGTAGCACGGTAGCGGAATAACTTCTGACTAACTGTTGTTGCGCATCGTCTTTTATTGGCTATACTACATGAAAATGCCTAGGGCGTTGTAAGAAATGTAACGCCCACAATAAAGACTATTTCCTAGCGGCAAATTCTAGAACTATTAGATAAGTGTGAAAATTACGAATTTATCGAAGCTTTCGCTTAAATCACGTAGTTGACTTGAATAACAACTAATTATAAATCGGTAGGAAGTTTCATAGGAAATTAATACTAATAAGCGGTGTTTCAAAACTAACAGGCAGTACTTTATTTTCTCAATCTCTTTGTTGATTTCATCCTTTTATTGCCTCTATGTATCTTCTAAGTTTTCCGCCATAATTTATGGTCGCTCCTCGCATTAGCTCGCGTTGATTCTTGTTCTCCTCTCAACTACACTGGTTTCTCCATGTGTCCGCAGTGGATCCTGGTCACAGCACCAAAAGTGAACCACACACTCAAACGGTACACTAAGAACTCACACCTTGCGTTGTGATTTCACTGTTTTAATCCTGAAACTCGCAGTTGACTCACATAATACAATACTCGCTTATTTCACTCACAGTTTAACTCTCGCCTCGCATGTGTTGTCCTTATTTGGTAATCTGATCTATGCGTGATTGTGTTACATAATATGCAAAATGACTACAGGGGGAGGGGTAAGGCTACAAATCTCGCACACCACTTTGCAACTTTTGCAGCTCCAAACCCTCTTTCCATTGAAATGGAAAAGATTTTTGTCGCTTTCAGAACTAGTCCAGTAAACTTACCGGTCAAAATGAAATAAATTGCAACAAAAGGTTTTTCTTCTTAATATTGTTCCAAAGAGTCCGTAGAGTCACCAGAAAAAAAAAACCCAAAAATCGGAGCACGGGAACACCTTCAAAATTGCATTTCTTTAAAACGCGCACTCTGATGCAACATGGAAACCAGGCTGAAACCGGAAGTCGCTTTATTTCTTTCTCAAATGGCCATATTCTTGCAATTTTTTCTCATGTATATTACTACACTGGCATCAGACATCATTCCTATCTCTTGTCTCTCTAAATAAGAGACATCACGTGACTATTCATGTGACATTCTTGGAATTCTCAAACAGTGGCGGTCATTTTAGAAAAAGGTGTATTTTCTCAACTTGTAATTTCTACAACATGCATGCGTATTTCCTCAATTTTTCAATTTTTTGGCGTTGGACAGTTTCCATCTTTGCAAGCCCCGTTGTTTTAATTTGGGAAAAAATGCTTTTCACCATTTTACCAAGTTACTTAATTAATCTGAGAAGAAATTCGTTTTTAGGGAGTGATACTTAAGCAGCAATCAAAGCGCCAATTATTGGTCGTTGTCATCAGCCTCGTCCACGGTGGAATTGGTACAGCTACCACCCTTGCACTGGCCACAGGCAGGAGAATATTCGAGGCAGTTCTTGCGGCAGGTGCACCTGAGGCTGCTGCAATCAGATGAACAGTTGCATCTTATAATGTGCAGGAGGGACTCGGGTGCGGCAGGTTTGTCCGTCATGACGGGACGCATTTGCTCTTGCTCCACAATCCAGCCCCATTGCCTTGCCTCAGTCATACTGCAATCTTCTCCTTTCCACTGCCTCACCTGCAGATAGACTCTCATGCTGTGGTACTTCGCCGCAACGGATGTAGGAGGAAGGCTTTGCGGCTGAACTTGGGCCTTCCTGCTTGCAAGTTTCTCGCAGTATCTCTTGTACCTCGGGCTATCGAGCTTCTGTCCCCTCCTTCCGTTGAATACTGACACCAGGGCATTCTCACCAGCCTTCACAACGCCATCAGATCCAGCACCATTGAATACTGAGGCTTGCTCCCAAAAGTATGAGCAGTCGATGAATTTCTTAAGAGCGGCACCCTTGCCAATTAATTAACACTAGATATCCTTGCAAAACAATAATATTGAGTAGAAGAACCTCAACAATTTCCCAAACAGACATTTCAGCTCATTGAACAATCCTAAACTGTCACAACGGCGGACTTCGAAACTTACAGTTTACTCCATGTACTCTATAAGACAGCTTTAGTTTCCTCAATGGTATGCCATTGTCAGAATGGCGAGTACTGAAGTTTTTCCTTTCACTATCAGCCTGAGTGCCATTGAGTAATTGGTGTTCTTTTGCACAAAAGACCAGACGCCAACATGGAAGGAGAACCATATTTAATGTAATAATACACATAATTCGATCTGAAATGCAAAGAAACTATGTTGGCACTCGCCCTTACAAGTATTCAAAACACAAACAGGACATAAATGTAAAGAAAACTATAAACCAACTGAAAAAACGTCTACTGCCTCCGTAATTGGCGTAAATGGACAAACTGTTCATAAAACCTCTTAGCAAATAACTGGGTAGCAAACTTTCATAAACTGTTTAGCAACGGGTTTCACTCTCAGTTAGCCAAGCTTACCAGTTAGCTTGGCTGTTTTTCACAACTATAATAATAATATTTGTATTTATAATGCGCTAATTCCATGTAAATATGATCAAAAGCGCATTACAATTATGTCCTGACAACTTTATGTTTGAATACGTGACTTAGTTAGGCAATTTATGCACCTAACATTGCGATTCTTAAATTTAAACGGGCCGTGTGCACACAACATTAACAGAAACAGCGTGCACAAACAACGTAATTATAATTAACCTGAATGTTCAGCGAAACACACTCCACCCCAATGAAAATGTGTATCTCATCTTTACTCGTAGCCTTCAGCTGAGTGAATCACGGCAATTTTGTTAGAGGCGCTAGGTCAGGTTATATTTTCCATTGTTGAAATAGTCTGCCAATAAGTCTATGTCAGCAACATCATACATCTGTAAGGCTGTGTCTGATCAAAGGCTGTCAGAAAAATCAGACTGTCTTTAAAGTAAGTATCAATGTTCTCTTTCAGTGCCATGACATATGTTTGTGCAAGGGTTGTTAACACATTGACTACTAAACCGGCCATAAACGGCTACAGACTTGTACCACTTGTGACGTCATCACTTTTCACGCCAGAGGATGTCTTTGATAATCAACGGATAGAGTTGTCTAACAAAGCATGCCTAAATGAGCACGAAACGTTAAATTGGACCAGAGATACACACAAAACAACTTGGATTTTTTACTCCAAAATCACCAAAAAACGCGACCTTCACTACCATTGACCATCTTTGTCAAAAAAATTCCCTTTTCCCAACGTTTAGGTTAAAACTTTTTCAACGTGAACAAAGACGACTGAAAGGCCAACAAAACCACAAAATAAAATGAGAGAAAAAGGAGAGCAAGAACGGCAAAAAAATAAAAGGAAAAGAAAAGCCTAAAGTCAGGTGGGGTTTTCAAACCCACAAACTATGTCGAAATTTTGATTTCTGCACATGCCCGAGAAAAATATTGAATTCGTTGCTTCTACGTAGAAGGGGATGTTAGTTGCCGTGTTTTAAACCAAGTTTTAGACAGTTTGACATTAAACTGTTGAGATAATGGCCAGAAATAGGCATCTGGGATGTTAGATTGACGTTTTTTGCAAAAAGCCCAGTAGTCAATGGGTTAAACTCTGCTCAGAAAGAAGGACACAATTTGAAAGCCTTCCCCCATCAGCGAGACCTTTCTTCAAGTCTTGTACATAGAGGGATTTTTAAGCTACTGTGAACAGTCTCAACAGTGCAAGGACGGTTAAGCTGCAAAGGAAACATTATTTCTTGGAAGGCTTTACTCAAGTGAGATCAATAATAAAATAACATTGACTGTAGCGCACATAATGAAAAAATACGGTAGGATTGAACCGTCAATGGTATGTTGTGCTAGGACAAATACTGCTACTGCCTCTTCATCAGTGGAAAAATGCAACTCAAGTGAGTGAGTGAGGGTTGGCAAAATGCATGCAACAGGTAAACCATTGATACGAAATTGATGTTTCCAGTCTGATTTAACATAGTCCGGTGGATAAGTGACAATTTGGCAGCAAATTGTGCACTTTATGATAAAAGCATGAAACTTAGCACACTGATACTGGACATCGTGGGGAACATTTTAAAGATTATAGGCAATCTGCATATGGCCTATGTCCGGGGGGGTGGACATCTTTCAAAATGGCCGCCAGTCAGATTCTTTGTCATGAAAACATGAAGCAAAATTCCTTGATACAATGTTAAATTGTCATTTAAATGTTGTCTATCTATTAAAGTCCACAAATTACAAAATAACATCCAAATTCGTTTTCAAATGTTTTTGGAAACATCTATGGGTCGAAAATTATTCAAATTAGCCTTGTAATATAGGGTGTATTCAAAAACAGTGATTTTGATCATAGTAGTATTTGAAGACTGTTACAGTGTACAATACAAGAGCAAACCGTAAGAAGATATGGATTTTTATAAGTGGCAGCAATCGGCCAGGTTCAAAGTTCTCGCCTGCAGCTTGTCCGCGTCAAACAACATGGAGTATTTGCAGAATTTTGCAAGGGCAATAAGTTCACCGGTTACCAAGACATAGCGACCGCATTCTCCAGTGTGGTTTTAGATGAAATCCATGCCCAGAACAGAACATGTGCATGTGTGAAAGGAAATGGAGGAGTACTGAATTGGCTTTACCAAGCCGAACCCATCAGCTCCACTAAGAATGGAGGATAATGGCCAAACCAAAGATTCCCTCAGGGCCTCGCGAGTTTCTCAGTGTGTTAGACAAGAACGAAATAGTTTCTCAACTTCGTTACTACAAGGAGCAGCCTTGCGTTTTCATTTTGTACCGTTTTCACTTGAGACTTGTTGTTATTTGTGTTCGATCCGTCCTTTTCATTTCTTTTCATTGTCGGATTTTATTGAAACAACGAAAAATATGGGCATACTCTTATCTGATATTATTCTTAATTATCGATACCAGGGACGTCCTGCATGCAGCAGTTGTTGGAGTTCTCTCCGCCAAATGAAAGAGCTTGGTGAAAGCCAGCGCAACGAGTTGAGTTGTTTAAGAGCCGTCACTTGGTAAAATGCACAACTCTGCGATAGCAAAGAACAGTTTAATTTTATCCAGATGGTGTCCAGAGAAGGAAAATCCCCGCACACAGAGCGGCTGCTATGCGTAAAACGAGACCGTTTTATGTTTTCTATATCAGGCATTGCCAGCCAAGTACGCGAGTACCAAGTATGCTGATAGATCTTCGAGCCAGTCTGCATATTAAATATCAGAGTGACACTACTGAAGGTGAGGGAATTTGCGTCCATGCCTGGAAGATATTATCCCGCTTACAGATGACGTGAACAGCTAGGCGTCATGCAGATGATGCCTGGTTGTTCTTGATGATACAGCAATCGTCAACATAAAAGACACCTGGGGACTGAGGATGTACACAAATTGATCATATTGAATATGCGGGGAGGAGGATCTGATAACATGAATGTGGAACCCAGCTGGTGTTTGATGTGTACAGAGATCTCAAGGCGGCCTCACTGGGGAAAAGGCCATTTGCAATTGAAGAGAAGCAGAAAGAAACTGCCATCATTTCAGTTCTACGATAGGACTGAAAGAAGACAAATCTCTTCAGTCTACTCAGTGCTATAACGTGTCTTGGCGTTTTATGTTGACTGAAGAGAAACGCTGCACTGCTTGGAAGTCGTTAACGAAGAGAGCCTGTCCCCCTGTATGCATAAGGAGGCCGACACACGGATGCTACATATGTTGTTGTGCTCGCGGTCAGCTGAGCCGGTCAAGGCTAAGTCAGTGTATTATTTGGAACAGGCCTAAGAAACTCATTCTTGTTCCTGGATGCAACTCACATGGCACAGATATTGAACAATGACAACAGCAACGCACATCTGCCTTATAGTGAGTGCAAAAGGTGTTGCCTGGAGGAAGAATTAAGGTGGCCCGCGGTTATTTGATTGAAGCGGAGGTTCCTTTTTTAAAACTAATTTTCGGCATGAAAGCGTCAACCGATTTCTGTAATTTTTGGTACACAAAATAAGGAATCTTCAAATTTTATAACGCTTTTAATTTTAGGGCAAACGAAATTTAAGATTTAGATACAAGCGCTATTAGAAAACCTTGTTTTTTACGAAATCGCGAATATTTTCATAAAACGAAGATAGATTTTTTTCTAATTACGTTCAATAAGTTCCAAGACTTCAATGTTTACTGTGAGCGCGTTTCCACAAAATCGGCTGCATAGAAATTGCTGCACAGTTCACTGCTGAATTTTAGCTTCAAAATAATATGCTCGTGTATTTGCTTCAGCTGTTGCAAAAACGTTTCAATAATGCTAAGATCGCACCTATTGTTAGAAAGCTCGATACCACCTAAACCTTTGCTGAAGAATCGGAAAAGATCGGAAATTCCCAGTAAAAGCTATAAGCAAATGAAGGACAAGATGTTTATAGTGCTTAACTTGTGAATTTCAAAATATTCCCGTTTGTTAGACTTGTAAAAAAACTACCGATTTGTTTTCCGCGTATTTGTATATATGCTGGATTTTATCATACTTAAAAATTACGGAAAACAAATCGGTAGTTTTTCACAAGTCGAACTAACTTGAATATCTTGAAATTCATAAATCACGCACTATAAACACCTTGTCCTTCGTTTGCTTATAGCTTTTACTGGGAATTTCCCTTCTTTTCCGATTATTCAGCAAAGGTTTAGGTGGTATCAAGCTTCCCAATAATAGTTGCGATCTTAGCATTATTGAAGCGTTCTTGCAACAGCTGAAGCAAATACACGAGCATATTATTTTGAAGCTGAAATTCAGCAGTGAACTGTGCAGCAATTTCTATGCAGCCGATTTTGTTGAAACTTGCTCGCAGTAAACATTGAAGTCTTGGAACTTATTGAACGTAATTAGAAAAAAATCTATCTTCGTTTTATGAAAATATTCGCGATTTCGTAAAACAAAAGGGTTTCTAATAGCGCTTGTCTCTCTAAATCTTAAATTTCGTTTGCCCTAAAATTAAAAGCGTTATAAAATTTGAAGATTCCTTATTTTGTATACCAAAAATTACAGAAATCGGTTGACGCTTTCCTGCCGAAAAGTAGTTTAAAAAAAAGGAACCTCCACTCCAATAAATAACCGCGGGCCACCTTAAAGCGCACAGCATGGTTATTGTGGAGTATGTTCGTCGATATTACGTCGGCCTTACACACTTGTCCAGACACCATACCCGGGACACCATCAAGAGGTTCATCATGCTGATGTATCATGGGTAGGGCAAGCTCTGCTGACAGTGTGAGCAAAGCCAGACTAATTAGTTCACAGAGAAAGGCAGGAAGATAGAGAACAATATACCAGTTACCCAAGCAGGTTGCCCTACTCAAAACATCCTCAGAGGAGGATACCAGCCTGGTCATGCGAGAATCAGGCTCTCATTAAACTGCCCAGTTCAACATTATTCGGTTGGATGAGACAGAATGAATGGGCCCAGTAGGAATTGAAGTGCATAAACCTGCCACCTGCTGGTGCAGTTTGTCCTGTGTGGGTGTAACGGCCGCAGTGGACGGTGTAGATGTCAATGAAAAACCGTGTGATCAGCACCTTGGCAACATGGTTTCAAGACACCAATAATGCAAGAAGCACGTCCTGCCGCTCCACTGTAACCTGTCTGATGCCACAGACTCCAGATCATGCTCCAACCAGCCCCGCATCTCTCAACGGCGTCCCTCCGCTGCGTGTGGCACCATCCCCATACAATACTGTGCACACATGATGTGTCTGTAAGTCCCAGGGATAATAACCGATGCGCTTTATAATAACCGATGCGCTTTATAATAATATTATAATTGAATGCGCTATATAATTATATAGTGGGTCCATGTTGCCAGAAAGTAGTGAATAAAACACGGATAATATGGCGAAATTAGCGTAAATATTAAAATTCCATACAAATTCAAATTTGTATAATTTTGACCTCAAAATAACCCCTAAAATTATCCAAAAACGTCACTTCAAAGTTAAATTTTCTAATCTTTCGGCTTAATTTAACCCATTGACGCCTGTACCAGCCAAAACCGGCCAAGCGCAGCGCCATTCAAATTACTTATACCGGCCACAACCGGCCAAACAAAATGGCGTCTCGATGCGGTCCTTTCACCACTCCCCCTTGGTGGGTATTTTTGTATTTTGTTGTCATGGAGACCTTGAAGGATAATAAACCAATCATGCCACCTACTGTGCATTTTTTGACAGCTGACGAGAGGTGCCATGAAATCGGGATTTTTTTCGATCGCGCGAGCTAATTGTTCTAACAATGGCTTCAGATTCGGCAGACGAGATCACGGCACTTTTTGAGGACTCAGGGGATGAAGGAAGTTTTACGGCTTTGAGGGAAGGTCTAATGGTAATGATAATGATAGTGATATAGATTTAGATGACCTAGAGGCTGAAGAAGACGATGCTGGTCCAGACGATCCACAGCCAAGTGATGCCGACACAGATGACAAAGAAGAAGCTCGGTGGACTGACCACCTCATCGATATTCAAGTACCGGAGTTCCTGGCAGCCACTGGAATTAATTTAGTTTTAGATAATCCTAATCAGTTAGATTTCTTTTTAGCTTTTGTAGGAGATGATTTATTGGACTTTATGGTAGAAGAAACTAATCGGTATGCCCATCAAAAACTTTCTGCTTTCCCCGATCGCCTTGCCAATTTTCGTGCTGTAACGTGCGCAGAATTGAAGGCGTCATTGCGATAAATATAATTATGGGAATAGTGAGGCTCCCCAATTTAGCTTTGTATTGGTCCAGTGTTGAATTTTTTGCTAACCAGGGAATTAAGAAGACTATGACTAAGAATAGATTTCAAGAAATAAGTTGTTATTTGCACTTCAGCGATTCAACTAATGAACCCGCTCGAGGTGCGGCGAATTACGGTCGCCTTTATAAAGTTAGATCTGTACTTGATTATGTTCGCGATAAATGCGAGGGGAATTTCAAGCCCACTAAGAATATTTCCGTAGATGAGGGTATGGTAGCTTTTAGGGGAAGGTTATCTTTTAGGCAATACATGCCTGCTAAGCCAACTAAGTACAGGATCAAAGTTTGGATGGCCGCCGATTCTAGTAACGGGTATGTTTTGAATTTCGATGTTTATTTAGGTAAAGAAGCCGACCAGCGGCCAAGAATTCACGGGTTAGGATATGATGTAGTTACCAAAATGGTTAGGCCTTTCATGAATAAGAACCATCATGTATATTTTGATAATTGTTTTAGTTCAACTAAGCTTTTAGAACATTTAGAGAGTAATAGTACTTACGCTTGTGCCACCGTAAGATGTAATCGCAAAGACCTTCCGCCATTAGTCTAAGAGCTGTAATAACAAAAAAAAACATCATGTAGCACATCAACTACATAAAAGGTCTGTATCCAGATTATGATAGAACATAATCAGTGCATCATTTCTAGGTATGATGTACTATAGATTTATGGGGTCAGGGGGGTGTAGTAATAAAAACCTTTTGGGGTAGTATAGTTCCACGGATATAAAATTGTGTTTTATTTGGGGAGGGGGGTACATGTGGTAGTTACTTATTTTCGTTTCTTTGTTTCTCAAAGTAGACTTCTCACTCACGCCTAAGCTAACTTATGGAGTATATTAAACTATCTGCTCTTGCTGTCAAAGTTATACTCTTGAAACCAGGGGGGGGGGGGGGGGGTCGGGACTCCTGTTAACGTTATCTATCCTTATTTAAAAGAGGAAATAAAAAGTTAACTGCATAGTAATTGGTACAGTAGTTGTCACCAAATCAATAATTAGCTTAAAATATGTTTTTTGTTCAGTTGTACGCTGCGTTCTTCCAGCAATGAAATATACATAGTAAGTAATGATCGAAGAGTTACACATTGTCTCACAGATTTGTTCAGCCATCATCTTTGTCACTTGAACAATCATCAAGGAGAACTTTGAAAGGATTCCCACACTCATCTCCGCTCATACAGAGGCATGCTTCAGTGCAGGTCATTTCATTTGCCTTACAAGGGCAAATGTCACTTCTCTTGCATCCAGATTTCTTGCATTTGCAAACAGTAAGCTCTAGCAATCCCTTAGGCGCAGGCTCCTTTGACATCAACAGGACTTCTAGATTTCCATTTTGTAACTTCCATCCATTACCAGAAGGGGTTGGTAAGGCTTGTATTGCCTCCATAGACCGCTTCCATACAAATGCTTGATAGTTACATCTTTCGATGTGGTGATACAGACTGTCCGTTGTTGGTGGCAAGGACTCACTTTTCTGTTTCTTTTGACAAAACATCCAGTATCTCAACTGATCTGCACAGCTGTCAGACATCTTTGTACTGGAATAAAGCGAGCAAATGAAGACCTCACACGCCCTTGAGGTTTCTGATTGTAATGGCAATTCATCCCCCAATTTGGCAATCCCTGGATGGAGAGCAATATTCTTTTTCAGGGTGACCCAGGACTTTTTCTTTCCAATGCCAAAAAGACCACTTGTGGAATCACATCCTGTGAGGGCATGAAAACATGGAAGCGCAGCACAGATATCGGGACCAAGACTTTCCACAAGGCTATGAACTGGAATAAAGCGCAACTTGTCCTTAATGCCAGTGCGAGACCAAAGCTGTTGACAAGCCGACAAATTGAAGAAGTGTACAGAAAGAATTGCAACATCAGTGTCAGGGGACTGAACTACTACCCGATCATGATCATGTGATGCATCTTGGGCATGGAGAATCATCCTTGTGTCTGCCTCTTCATGATCTGATAACAAAGGTAGAATGGGACTTGTTGAGCCTTTTATCACCAACACGGCTTTGTTGCACTCTTTAAAACCACCTCCTATGACAAGTTCTTGTCCATGGCATAGTTCTTCTTGGCCAATTTGGCACCATCTTTGTGACATGAATGCTGTAAGGTTTGCTTTATTTTGTGGATTGCTGATGTACTTGTTCCACTGTGTTGGGACTGGAGTGCAATGATTCTAATCTCCAGGGCGGAAGAGGAACCACGACGTTCCCGTTCATTTCCTTTGATGGAGTAAGGTTTGTCGTATCTATCAAACACAACATCAACCCTGTTACATCCTGGCTGTTGAAACAGGGATTTGATAAGCTGAAAATATTTATCGGCCATCTCTCCAAAGCTTTGTGCACCACCAGCTTTCACCATCTGAACAATTGCCATCCCATCTAAAATGTAGGCCGTAGCAGTGTTCTCTTGCACTGGAAGTCTTGGCAGCACATCCACAGATTTTTCCAATTCTGGCAGGAGAACACTTTTGGTAGCTTTTCTTAACGAACCATCCACATGAGCAAGAGCATAAGGCACTGTTGATAGCTCATAGCTCAGAACCCCTTGTAAGTGTACACTTCGTGAATTTGCAGCAATTAGAAGCCTGCCAAAAAGATCTCGATCTGCATTGACAGTAAGGATCTTTTCATCTGCGGCTCTGACTTGCCTCTTTTTTGAAAGAGAAGCAAATGTTTCAATCTTGAGATGTGGCAAGGGTTCCCAGAACTTCACTTCATTGGTGTTCAATCTTTTTTCAACAAACTCTTTCATCTGCTTTTCTCCTGATTCTGTCGAGGTTATCAACCGAGCAGCCTTTTCGTCTGGCATGACCACGCCTGTTGCAATATTCAACAATGAACAACAATCTTCATCGTCAACATTTTCCAAGCAAAAGGGATCTGTCATGATATCGAGCACAGTGCAGACAAGCCTTTGCACATCAGACTCATCTTTCTTTAGCCTTTGAGATCCAGCCTCTTTGTGAGAGCCAACTCTGTGACCATCATCCATTCCACATAACTCTTTGGTTGCAGTTGCAATTGCGGCCCTCTCGTGACCATCGTGCCAGAGCACCTGGGTTCTGTGTTATACCAATAATGCCACCACTGCTTTTGCTGTCAAGGTTGATGTTTTGCTCTAATGCCATGTCTGTCCACACCTGGCTGAATGCGTGGGTACTTCTGTTAACTGCATGGCCACCCTGGCAGAATTCTTTATGAACCTCAGGTGCAGTGATGGCTAGCTGATCCATGTCTGCAAGGTAAACAGGCAGCCACCTTGAGTAATTCACACGATCCATGGAGACGAAATGAGGAGTCATTTCCATAGTTGATGCAAGATGCAACGACCAGCTTCCTTCGCGTTCTGCTCTGTTAAAGCTCAGAAGTAGTGCAACCATTTCAATGTAAGAATCCCAGAATGCAAACAGCTTAGACTTTTGTCTTCCCTCTTGTCTGAATGTGTCAAAAAGTTTCAGCAATTCTTCCATTTCCGTACAGAGCAGTTGAAATTGACCTTGTAGAGCTTCCTTAGACTTTCCAATAACAGCTTCCTGGCAGGTATGGAAGTAACTCATGATACGGTCTTCATCAACACTTGAGAGTGACTCTGGGGTTGAGCTCTTTTTTGTAACACCCATTTAGAAAAGGAGTGCCACAGCAACCTCAGCATAGCTTCCATGGCTAGTTTGTGAGCTCGTACTCCACGGTTGTACGACTTTCCCTTCAGTAACACTGAGGCTGTGTTACATCCATAAATTCTAGATTCCACCAGCAAGTCTTCTAAGCCGCTGTCTTGAAATCGTTTTCCTATCACCGCTAGGAAGTTGAGGGCAATGTGAAAGCCTCCCATACGGATTATCGTGTCCTTGAATTTATTGGGGAAGCGCCATTGAATTTCTTTGACCTTCATGTAAATGGCCAGATCGAATGTGATAACACTGTTCTTTTGGTTTAGAACGTCCATCATGTTCTGTACTTGTTTCATTACAGTGTATATTGTGCTATACTCTGTGGATGACGTAGATATCATTGGGCAGTATCCAACAGTTGTCTGAGGAGCCGTTGCATGAGAGATCTCAGCATTAAAGCCACTCCATCCAGGAATGATCTGTTGGTCTGGATTGCAGAAGGCAATGTTAACCTCAAATAATGTGCTCAGAAATGACCTTAGAAGGGACCATGCGGAATCCATATTCTTGACTCTTGAGATAAGAGGGCCTGTGCTGCTGCACCAATCCTCCACCTTGATCTTATTAAGGAAGCACTTGACAGGTGGTCGTTTGCCTTGTGCACTGCAATCAAGAATTTCTTGTACAGGAGACATGTTCCAAGGGATCGTTTCTTGGTCGATTCTTTAGCCTTTCACTCCTGTAGCTTTTCCCCGTCTCAATGCCACTTTCAAGAAGAATTGACTGGTACCAGGATAGAAGCGTGGTCATATCATAAGCCTTTCCAGCAGCAATGCCAGACTACATCAACAATCATCTTCTCAAAAGCCTTATTATACAAATCTTCCTCTGAGTTATCTTCCTTTCTCTCTTGATACTGTAAGTTTGATTTGCTCACATAGTTAGAACGGCAGGCCTTGTGATATTTTGCTTCCGCTGCTATAAGATCAATGCCATGGATTTTAAGCAACATGCTCTCGTCATTTCTAACCTCTGCTGCATGGCGAATAGTTTGACAAGCATCAAAAGATCTCACATTTAATAACTCTTTGCAGGTCTTGTGTTTCTTTCTCTGGCAGAAAAGACAAAGGGACCAATCCACAGGTGCCATTCTTGATCTAGAGGATCTTGATCCAGAACTGTCAGCATCATCTTCAACTTCTACCTTCATATGCAGCCCTTGCATTGATGTTAAACATGTTGGCTTTACAAAGAGAAGATTGCGCTTGCTGGTGTACGACTGGTAGCATTTACCATGCCATAGAGCTTCCATTGTTGAAATATGCTCCAGATCTGTAGAAATACGTTCAAACACCTCACCCTTTCTCTGGTTGCAAGCCTCCCTGAATGTTGCTATTCCATCGGCTGAAGGTTTTCTTAACGTTTCATCACTACTAGCAGACTGACATATTAAGAGCCATTGTCAGTAACTTTTAAGAATCCGGCGACAGAAGCAAAAAAATTATTTTTTTATTTGCCCCAAAAGACCCTTTTAGTAAACCATTTTCGAAAATAATATTCAAAAGTTCCAGCAAGTTTTTATTTTGGCGAAAAATAGGAAAGTTCGAAATCGGTGGAAATTATGCAAATTAGGCACGTTTAGACCGGTTATTCGGTGCATTTTCAAAACGCTCGTACAATACAACGGTAACTTGTCTTGGATTCATTTTTACATAATTTGTTGTTCATCCCTTGGAGTAGCTTTCCAACTATATTTCATCTCCATCTAAACTTTCTTTCCTTTCTATCCACCCGCGTAAAGAATACAATATTTGCTATTCCGTTTGTACGCTAAATTTTGCCATATTTCAGAAGACCATAACATCGGGGGTATACGTATATCCAGAAATTAAAATAGCTCTTTTGAACGAGCAACTCTTCTTGTTTGTCATGTAAAAATATTTACTTTGGCCCGTGAAAAGCGAGCGCGCTAGACGAAAATATATGGCGTGCACTTTGACAGAGTTCGCTATTTTCTTTATTGCAAATCACACATACTGTTTGGAAAAAACTCAACGTTTTTATATCTACTCCTGTTTTCATTCATTTAAACATATACACTTTAACTAAATCACTCCCTACCTTTATTTAAAAGTCACCAAACGACCATTTTACTTGAAGTTTTTGAGTTTATTTTTCGCGAGTTCTAAATAAACAAATCGCTTACATGAACAATGGGCGATGAAAGATCCTATCTTCTGTCGACGTGTTTTGATCTGTTTTCGTAGCCTGAAATTGCTCTATCGCCTATATTCTACTTTTCCAATTTATCATACTGCCATAACTTTAGAGCAAATAAAGTATAAATGTTGCTGTAAATACGTGAACTTTATAAATGAAAGCCTAAATATAAATAAATATTCCACAGTTGCCGGCGCACGAAAATTACTCGCTTGTATTGTGAACGGCGTGCATACGGTGTGTAGCTTTTATAGATTTAAATCACCACTGTCGCTGGAATTAAAATAGATTGATTTTGCAGTCCACCAGTCCAAATACATTTGCAAATTGAGCTTAGCTTTGATTTATGTTTGTAAAGATTGTTGAAGCTATAATACTGGCAGCTGGACTCATTCAATCTTCAATTAGAACTGATTAGAATAACTATATAACCCGACTGAGAAAACTCGAGTCTAGATATAGAGAAATGTACTTACTTGTGTGAAGTCCATGTGTTTGAAGTAGATTATATCAGAAGACATCAGAAGACATCAGAGTCAGGCAAACCAATCCTGAGTGAGGGCCAGTTACAACCGTTTCCACGACGCAAGTAACGCATATTGCGTGACGAACTGAAATGGGATACACTAGCGCGGAAAAAAGGCCGGGAAAATAACTATACCGATACTTGCGCATGAAATGACAGTTTGTAGATTTTTTTGTTAAATGTAACAAATATATATATTTCAGATTATAATCGATAGACTAAGACGAAAATTACGATAGTTTAATTTCTGATTTATATGCATGGCCGTATTGAAGTTGTGGCAACTATGATCCACCCTGTGCGAAGTTTTATTAACAGCACGTGCGGCGAGCTTTCGAAAGTAAAATAGAACAAAGCTGAACAAGTAAAATAAAGCCTTGTCGGTCAAACCAAACGTCCTAATTAAAAGTCAACAAACCACATTTCGCATCGCGTAATCTTCCTTTTCAGTAACCGACTTCACGCCTTCTTACTCTGCTAGTAGATGCCTCTTCTCTTCATCGCGTGACATTCACTCGCGCGCCGGATAAACTCGGGCACTTGACTATTCTGAAAGGGACCGCTAGCAATCTCTCTCCTCTGCACAGGCTTCTTCCGTCCTGTGAATCATTATTTTGCGCTTCGATAAGAAAACATCAAGCGGAGGCTGGGGTAAAGAAAAAGGAAGCGTGTGGGAAATGCTAAGCGTATTGAGAATGCAGACGTGGCCCTTTCCCTTTTTTCATCGTACACCCTATTATTTTGTTAACCGCGTCGAAATAAAAACTCCCAGAAAACTCAGTGAAATCGCCTTAAATCAGACCAATTCCAACACTAAATGGCAAAGTAAAACACATTACTTCCATGGTGCATTGCATCGACGCGACTGAACTGATGCGACGTAATTAAGCGGCCGATGCATCATGGGCATCGAGCCGCTTCAAGAAATGCACTTTTTTTTTCGTGTCGCTAGCCTTAGTCCTCTTCACGGTTGACATGATGTTATCGCATCTCGATCTAAAATTAGCCAGTAGAGAATTTCTCTTCCACATTCTTTCTGTAGTGTCGTGTAAGTGCGTAGATGTATTTAGTTTATTACAGTAATCGCATTGGAAAAAGCAAAGACAAATGTCCCACAGCAGCGAACAGCAGTGTTGTTGCAAAATGTGCTAAATTTTGTTGTGACCTTTTCTCGTTATTCGATCCCACGGTTGACATGACGCAATCTCTGGTCATGTAAAGATGATGCAATAGAGGTATTGTGCTATCACAGGGAGCAGAGGAGCTAAATTTGACTTGTGCCAGTTTCGATCCAAATGCTTTATACGTACGTGACCTTTGCGAGTTTCGATCTGTTTGCTTTCATACGCGGTGTATTGCGTTACTGCGTTATTCGATCTTTTTGTTTTCGTTTTTTCGTCCCAGCGGGAATTCCTTAGGGTCACATGCACACTTCGTGCCTCGCTCGGAAAGCTCGGTCGTTGCCCTTCTCGGCACTTCGTGCCTCGCTCGGAAAGCTTTCGGAAAGCTCGGTCGTTGCCCAAAGAGCAACGACCGGAAAACCGACCGATTACCCGCTGGGACGAAAAAACGAAAACAAAAAGATCGAATAACGTAACGCAATACACCGCGTATAAAGCAAACAGATCGAAACTCGCAAAGGTCACGTATAAAGCATTTAGATCGAAGCTCGCACAAGTCAAATTTAGCTCCTCTGCTCCCTGTGGTGCTATGAGCATGAAGCAATCCGCATTGGGATTTCTCTTCCTGATCGCAGTTACGATACCCCGTGGTATATGTTTTTGTAAACGTGATTAGTGTCCTTGGATTAGTGGTATTAAGATAAATTAAGGTATGTTTTCAAATGACTATTTGTCATTAGTTGATGGCATTTAGATATATATTTCAGTTTCTACACAGTAATCTTAAATTTAACCTATGAAGTCTGGAATAAGCTTATTAATCGTTTGTCGTGAAAGGTTTTAACATTCACACTCTTCCTACAAGAGATGAATAATTCAAATACTTTCTGTCTAGAAATCAAAAATGTGTGCATAAGAAAAGTGATTATTTTTAATACTAATCTGTGAAGCTGAGCATCTTAAAGTTAACCTATGAAGTCAGGAATAAGCTTATTAATCGTCTTTTCCTACAAGAGATGAATAATTCAAATACTTGCGGTGGAGAAATCAAAAATATGTGCATAAGAACAGTGATTCTTTTTAATACTAATCTGTGAAGCTGATCATGTATGTGCTGATGCAGAGTTTCAGAATGTAGTTGGATAACAAACAAAAAGTCGTCTTTCTTACTTCAGCAGAAATGAAACTTGATGACTTGAAATGACACAGGGAGCAGAGGAGTCGAATTGCGTTACTGCGTTATTCGATCTTGTTATTGTTTTCTCTTTGTCGTCCCAGCGGGTACTTAATGATCGAATAATGTAGTAACGCAATACACCGCGTATAAAGCTGAATAGATCGACTCACAAAGGTCATCGTATAAAGCATATAAATCGAAACTCGAAAAAGTCCAATTTTGATCCTCTACTGCCTGTGGAAAATATTGAAAATGTTTACATACGGTAGCTTCCTGATCTCAGTCTTTACATATGGATGGAAACGAATTCAAAAAAGCACCACACACGACATAAACTTTGTTGAATCATAGAAATCAAGATTACTCTTTAATCAGTAGTAGTGGACCAAGTCATCTTGAAACATGGACTACTTAACCCTTTGACTACTAGAGATTTAGCGCGCGCCACCCCTGAATTCCCTGGAGCTTTTTCGGGATTTGAGCAAAATGTGCGAGTTGAAAAAATAAACCATATGCGCAGTAAATACAGACACATGATTAGCTTCTTTAGTACACTTTTATTCCAACTAGACAAGTTGAAAGACCAATTTATAACTACAAAAGGCCGTCAGCCTTTATAAATTGATCTCATTACAAAACTTGAAAACAACGATAACAATTTCTTCACTATCGCACGCCATTTCAGAAACTCGCGAAAGCACAGAGACTTTGTACAAAAGACAAGAATATCTCAAAATACTCTGGTAAAAAGTCGGTTTTTATCTTGGTCAACTTATACTTTCATTAATTCAATGGTTTTTTGTATTACAGAGGTATTTTCTTGCCGCAAAAAAAGCGGTAATTCGAGATGATAACATATTACTGATTGGGAGTATTTATACACCACGGCCAAAATCGCTTTCGAAACTAAAAAATTTATACGGCTAAATAACACTTAGAATTTCTCCTTTTTTTCTCGTTGGTATTATTAATAAAACCATTCAGAATTATTTTCTGAAATACTGTGGTCATTTCTCAAAAATACTCGAACAAAATAGTCTCCCACAAAGCGAATAAGCTCAATAAACAAAGGCGACGAAACTCGCCGTAAATTAGCAGATCAAATATCACCGCGTGCTAGACTCGAGATTTGTTGTTCATTCAGTTCACTTTGAAAACCTAAAATTCCGCGTTAAAGATGAACAAATGAAAGAAATTTGAAAGAAACTTTGTTTGATATTAACTTTCATTCAAACTGAAGGCAAGAAACGTGTCCAAAAGCATAATAATATTTATGAAAAATCTGGTGCCGCTGTGTTCAATTCGCTGTCAAATTCGTTGTTTATTACGTCCGCGAAGCAAAAGTTTTGGACTTTTAACGATGACTTTTGCAGTCATTTGTTCAATCGATCGCTTTAAAAATCCTTCCAATAATTCCATACACATTCAAAGAAATAAAGTACATTACCATTTCGCTTTTAGAAGTCTTGAGAAGATCCATAATTAGTCTGTGAATATTTGTTTTGAAGCGGCCGCTCGATGTGGTCTTCGCAATTCCCGGCCGCCGAAGGAGAGTATAAATTCTTCTCAAGCAAGGTTTATTCAGTCTGTACTCGGTGATCATCCGTTTTGAAGCCACTTAGAAATTAATTGGTGTTTCTCCTTTTCATTTCCAGCTTCGAAGAGGTAATTTTCCGTGTTAAAAAATGAAAACAAGGCCCTGAAAGTTTGTACATTCGAGCCGAGACATACACGGCGCGCCATACTTTTCTTGTTCATTTGATCCGTGCGACATCAAGACGAAAAACCTTCTTTCTAGTACCCCTAAAGTTCTCTAAAAATATGCGCAAAAGACGTATTTTGATTGGTTTATTTGTCCTCTAAAACAATAGAACAATAGGGGAACCAAAAAATCTCCAGGGAGGGAGGGCAAGTGCATTTGCCAACACGTGTTTTGGCTGGCCGCTTTTGGCCGCTTTAGGAAATTCGGAGGTCGTTGCGCCTGGCCGCTTTTGGCCGCTTTAGTAGTCAAAGGGTTAAACACAGGATTATCTGTCTGTGATCTTTCTTGAGCTTGTCACAAAGTTCCCTTTTGTTGTTTGAATCGGAAGTGAGCTATCAAAATAATCATTGATAAAAACAACTGTTTTATCAACTGCCACGTATTTGAGTTGTATTTTAACTAATCAATCATTTTTTGTTCAATTTATTAAGCGGCCGATGCCCTATATGGGCATCGAGCGCCGCTTCAAGAAATGGACGGTTTTTTTCATGTCGCTAGCCCTACCTCATTAAACGAACGATAAAACTCGGTCCCAAAAACATAACAGTTTTTCTTACACAATTCCACAGCATATATGTCATTCACAATTTATTTTCACGTTGAGCGAAAACACATCTGTGCCCTTGTTGATTATGATGCAATTGACATTAGCTTAAGTTTTCTACACAGTAAACTTGACCTAAGCTCAAACTTACGCTAGCCAAAATATTGCATCACCCAGTCACGTTTTTCGTCACGCAGGTTCGAAGTTGACTCTTAGATTTGGCGGGAGAACCTCAGAGTAAACTGACCGAGGGGGTGGAGGGGTGCATTGTTCTTTCTCCCCTCAAGGTGAAATTGGCCCGGGGGGGTTCTCCCAAAAAATTTGGGTGGGGGTGTGCCGCTGCGCTATAACAACCCTAATTTTGCGAACCTGTTCCAGACTAAGGGCCTGTTTACATGGAGGGAGGGTGACCCGGGTTCCCGGGTTACCCTCCCTCCATGTAAACAGGCCCTAAATGTTGAAAAAAGATACCCTATTCCGGACGATTCTTAACGATTTTCTTTCTAACCCAAAAGGCTAAACTACTAAGCAGCACTGCGAGTTGTAGTTGTAAAGCTTTTTTAACACTCCTACGCGTTTCTTTTCGTCTGACTACTTCATCTACCCTATGCCAGAGTATCAATTACCGATCTTCATGCCAACTCCTGGGAAACTGATACCCTGATACCCAAAAATGCCTTTTGATATACCCTGTTCCAGACCAAAATGCTCAAAAACCATACCCTGTCCAGCTGCACGTTCCTATATAGCAAAAATAAGGGAGTGCCCCCCCCCCCCCCCGGGAAATCGGCCGCTTGTAATCCCTTCAGGGGTTCTTGTTTTGTTTTTCTTTACAACGATTATATATATATTAACATGATTTTAGACTGCCATGTTCCACGCAAAAAAATTAAGCAACATCGTGAAACATTTTTATAATATGTACATTTATCTTGAGGTTGTTTATATAATTTGTTTAAGTTTGTGCGACAATTTATTATATTAAGGACAAAATCAGCCTAAGAAAAATAATATCTAAAAATAATTTATGTTTATCATACACTCTAATATCATGGGCTATGATATAAACACTGAGGGAGGTAAAACCACAGCAACAAACCGATTAATTGTGCCGGATCTGTTGTAGACCTGGATCAGTAAATTGTACTCGAGAAAATAAACATTGAACCGGTAGACTGATCCTTACGGCTGAGAAAAAAGAACGAAAACAAGAAGCAGAAAAATAAAAAAATAAAATAACATATATATTGCCTTTTATTTTTTTATTGTTCTGCTTCTTGTTTTTGTTCTTTTTTTCTCAGCCGTAAGGATCAGTCTACCGTTCAATGTTTATGATAGAAACGGCATTTTGACCGTTCTATCAGTTCACAGACACCAAATATAATTTCAATGGCCGAAGTTTTTATTTAGTCCCTTGTCCATTTTTAGACATATTTTTAGATATATTTCGAATTATTTTAGAAAACCTATCATTCTATGCACAAATATGAGTTTTGTTCCTCAGGCCTTTTTTTGTGTTGGTGTATCGCATTTCATTTGTCACGCAACATCACAATTGGCCCATTCAAACAAAAAGTCCTGATCACTGAGGTCAGGTTTGCTTTGCAAAGGATATGATGTATTCAGATATAATCTGCTTCAAACATGTGGGACTCAAACAAGTAAGAACGGGAATTATTTCTCAGTCGGGTTATAAAGTTATTCTAATCAATGAGACATGTTCTCATTGTATGAGTCTGGCTGCCAGTATTATAGCTTCAACAATCTTTACAAACATAAATCAAAGCAAAGCTCGATTTGCAAATGTATTTCATCTGGTGGACTGCAAAATCAAGCTATTTTAATTTCAGTGACAGTCCCAGTGTTGATTTATGCACGCCGTTCACAATACAAGCGAGTAATTTTTGTGCGCCGGCAACTGTGGAATATTTATTTAGGCTTTCATTTATAAAGTTCACGTATTTACAGCAACATTTATACTTTCTTTGCTCTAAAGTTATGGCAGTATGATAAATTGGAAAAGTAGAATATAGGCGATAGAGCAATTTCAGGCTACGAAAACAGATCAAAACACGTCGACAGAAGAAAGGATCTTTCATCGCCCATTGTTCATGTAAGCGATTTGTTTATTTAGAACTCGCGAAAAATAAACTCAAAAACTTCAAGTAAAATGGCCGTTTGGTGACTTTTAAATAAAGGTAGGGAGCGATTTAGTTAAAGTGTATATGTTTAAATGAATGAAAACAGGAGTAGATACCAAAAACGTTGAGTTTTTTCCCAAATAGTATGTGTGATTTGCAATAGGAGTGTAAGAAAGAAAATGGCGAGTTCTGTCAAAGTGCACGCTATATATTTTCGTCTAGCGCGCTCGCTTTTCATGGGCCAAAGTAAATATTTTTACATGAAAAACAAGAAGAGTTGCCCGTTCAAAAGAGCTATTTTATTTCCTGGATATACGTATACCCCTGATGTTATGGTCTTCTGAAATATGGCAAAATTTAGCGTACAAACGGAATAGCAAATATTGTATTCTTTACGCGGGTGGATAGAAAGGAAAGAAAGTTTAGATGGAGATGAAATATAGTTGAAAAGCTACTCCAAGGGATGAACAACAAATTATGTAAAAATGAATCCAAGACAAGTTACCGTTGTCTTGTACGAGCGTTTTGAAAATGCACCGAATAACCGGTCTAAACGTGCCTAATTTGCATAATTTCCACCGATTTCGAACTTTCCTATTTTTCGCCAAAATAAAAACTTGCTGGAACTTTTGAATATTATTTTCGAAAATGGTTTACTAAAAGGGTCTTTTGGGGCAAATAAAAAATAATAATTTTTTTGCTTCTGTCGCCGGATTCTTAAAAGTTACTGACAACGGCTCTTAAACACGTACTCCAGTCTGTTTTCTTCTTTCGTTTGAAGAGTAGCAGTTGAAGCAGTTCACTTCCACTTTCCCTCTCTTCTTTCTCGGCACTCGCCATGGTCTCATTCAGTCACTGCATCGCTAGTTCAAAATAAAAGAACAAAACGTACAATATATACCTACTAACTATATAATTGTTGTTATTAACAACATCAAACTACTTTGAAATAGCTTTAAAAAGTTTGTTTGTAAAAGGTAACGGCCATATATGACTTATTTGAACCCATATTAGCATGCTTCTCTACATATAGTACTCTTATTGTTTGTACTCTCCACTCTAGGTAATGAATTTATACAGGACTTTGTAACACTTTATAACACGAGTTGAAAAGTAGAATATATGAACTTCTGACTTGACGAAAAATACAATAGAAAGACGCAAAGAATATTAAGTGTTTGTCTATTTGATTATTATTTGATAAACAAGTGCACAAATAGCTACTTTAAGGTGTTTCGATACAGTTTTTCGGGAACCATACCTAATGTTTTCAATCAGCTTTTTGTCAGACTTGCCTCAGTCGGATGGATGTGAAATTTACACCAATTATTAGTCTTGGATTGGAGTTTGCTATGATGTACTTTTCAGTGAAATCGATATTGCCATGGTAACGATAAACAGAAAACCTTGAAATCAGTTAAACTTAAATTTTGCGCGATCCAGATTTCAAATGGAAAATCCAATACCAACATCTTAAACTATGGTGTATGGCAAACAAAATATACGAGAATTAAAAAATTCTGTATGTTTGATTTCGAATAAATTGCAAAAACATTTCAAACCTTACTTTTTGCATAATAATAGTAAATGGACTGAGAGATACATACTTTTTTGATAAAATCACTTCGGAATTTTGCCTAAATGTGTCTTGAGCTTATGTTTTGACGCCATAAAAGTTTTGTTGATTTTATTTTTCACAATACTAAGAACGAATTTTTTTCCTAAGGTCACTCGCATATTTTTCGGGTAATTTTTTATTTTGAGCGCTTTTGCAAAAATCCTAAAAACGGTTCGATAGATTTTTTTAGAACTTTTCCCTCGTATGGTTGATAATGTAAATGATTGTATGCCAAAGTTTTATTAGCATTGATTTACTGGAACACTTTTAAATTTAACGATGAAGATGGCGTACGAAACGACGGAAAGTTTGCGGTACAAATTCATGGTTCAGGCACGTTTAGCTAATGTATTCAAATCAATGCGTACTGCATTTCTTCCTGATTAATTTTATTGTAATAAATCGTTCTGCTGTTGATTTCTGTATTTTCTTTTTGTTATAATCCCGTGCAAATCACGGGGGAATACCATACGCATTAACTTGAATATATTAGCACAACTTGTCAACGGTGAATTTGTAATGCAAACTTTTCCGTTCGTTCGGACGTTCTATTCATCGTTGAATTTAAAAGTGTTCCATTAAATCAATGTGGATAAAACTTTGGAATAAAATTTCTCGTATTATAAGGTATTCTTGGTAAACGTTTTGGAAAAATCTATCAAGCCGTTTTTAAGATTTTTGCAAAAGCGCTCAAAATAAAAAATTACCCGAAAAATATAATGCGAGTGACTTTAGGGAAAAAATTCGTTCTCGGTATCGCGAAATAGAAAACCAACAACAATTTTATGACGTCAAAATATTAGTTCAAGACACATTTTGGCTAATTCCGAAGTGATTTCATCGAAACAGTACGTATCTCTCGGTCCATTTACTATTATTATGCAAAAAGTAAGATTTGAAATGTTTTTGCAATTTATTCGAAATCAAACATACAGAATTTTTTTATTCTCATATATTTTGTTTGCCATACACCATAGTTTAAGATGTTGGTATTTGCTTTTCCAGGTGAAATCTGGATCGCGCAAAATTTAAGTTTAACTGATTTCGAGATTTTGTGTTTATCGTTGCCATAGCAATATCGATTTCACTAAAAAGTACATCATAGCAAACTTCAATCCAAGACTAATAATTGGTGTAAATTTCACATCGATCCGACGGAGGTAAGTCTGATAAAAAGCTGATTGAAAACATTAGGTATGGTTCCCGAAAAACTGTATCGAAACACCTTAACTGAAATATGGTCAAAACAAACTAGTACTTACAGTCCTGTCCAAGATGGCTGCCATGAGTAAGACATGGAGAATTATGGGTAATCAAGTAGCAAAGGACTGTGGGTGAGACTTGGATTGACTTGGATTATTTCATTGCAAATCAAAATGGTTTAAACCAGGATGTAAAAGAAAACGAATTATTTTTAAGGTAAAGTCTAACTCGGCTAATCCAGGTTGAATATAATATTTATTTTGAATTATTCTCATTTTGAAAGGTTTGTTTTCTCCAAGAATTGATTTTGCATAGCCTGTAGCTCCATGTGCAGCAAGATCTTAGATCAGCAATTTAGGAAAAAGGAAATTCTTGAATATTTTGACAAGATATTGTTTAAGAGAATAATAGTACCCGTTTCCCACCTTTCAAATTTAACCATAGGATTAATAATGTAATGTTTAATGAAACTCATTGCAGTAAAAACTGAATTACAGAGTAGAATACAAGGTATAAATATAAACTATTAATTACAATATATATACAATATAAGGTTCTATTATAAACAAGCTAGTTCGAGATTAATAGCGAAAAGTGACGAAGTCCTGAGAACGCTTCGTTCTGCAAGACTTGATGGTGCTACGACTTGTGCCAGCTCTTAAGTTATAGTTATGTACCACCTCCTCACGTCGAGGCAAAAGAAAATGTAAAGGGCTATTTACATCCTGAAGTTTACTGACATACTGCCGGCAAAGATGTTGGCGCCGTTCTCTCAATGAAGTGAGGCCGAGCAGCTGTAATGCCTCCCTGTAGTCGAGGGAAGGACAAATAATAAACATGGCTCTCTTCTGGACTCTCTCAATATCATTATCTAAAAAGTCAGGAATGTTCTGCCAGACAGGGGCAGCATATTCTAAAATAGGACGCACTATTGTAGCAAATACTTTGGCTAATGCTACCGGCGGGGCACCGCATTGCTTTAGTATCCTTAGAGAAAATAGTCTTTTGTTCGCTTTTTTAACAATATAGTCTATGTGGTAGTCCCATTTTAAGTCCCTGCTGATGTAAACTCCAAGGAGTTTGTATGTTGAAGTTCGTTCAATTACATTATTTCCAAGTATAATAGGGTTAATTACAAAATTATGGTTACTCATAAAATTGATCAACATTTCGTTACATTTAGAAGGATTAAGTTTCATCTTGTGCTCGTTTGAAAATTCAAAAATATCGTTGGCAGCAAAGTTAAGCAAGCTTACACCATTTCTAGGGATGATTTCTAAGGCTGTTGTGTCATCGACAAACTTAATTCTAAGGTTCCAAGCACGTAGGAGGCTGTTCGTCATAATAGAGAATAGGATTACTCCTAACTTGGTGCCTTGGGGGATACCTCCCTTAGGGGTCTTCCAATCAGACACAGTGTTCCCTATTCTCACAGCCTGGGTTCGATTGCTTAGGAAGGCCTTAATCCAATTTACCAAAACGGGGTGCACGTCTAATTGCTCTAATTCCTTGATGAGAACTTCGTGATCGATCATGTCGAACCCTTTAGAGAAATCCGCCATAAATAGCCTTGCGCCACTGTTCCCAGTGTCGACTGCTTCATACACCGCTTGAAGGAGGTAAACCAGAGCATCGGTAGTAGACCGGCCAGCGCACGCGTATTGCCGTGGGTCGATCTTGTTAGTAACTTGGGAAATCAGACGAACACGGGTGAAACCCTCCATCACTTTAGCTAACACGCAGGTGAGAGCGATTGGGCGCAGGTCTTTCTCGATTTGTTGTGGAGGGGAAATCTTAGGAATCGGATTTAGTATGGCGGCTTTCAGGGAGTCAGGGAAGTAGCCCTCAACTAGGGAGGAGTTATAAATGTCACGTACTACTGCGGCTAATTCTGGAGCGAACTCCTTTAGCACTCTGTTAGGAATCAAATCCGGTCCAACAGCTTTACGGGTCTTGACTGCTTGGAGGGCTTTCAGTACTTCACTCTCTGATACCAGGAACTCGGGCGGAACCTCTTGGGGTGCGCAGGATGGGGGCTCTAAGGGGGAAAACTGATCCGTTAAACCAAGAAAAAAATCGTTGACCTTATTAGCGAGGGTGGATGTATCTGGACAATTTTCACCTAAGAACTGGTAGGACCAGTCTTGTTTAATATCCTTCCCAGTAAGCCGTTTGATATGACTCCACCAGTTCCTACTATTTGATTGGTCAAGCTCCAGTTCGGCAACCTTGGTTTGATAGAAACGTTTCTTAGCAGATTTTATTTCCGTCTGAACCTTGTTCCGCCATAACTTGTAGGTATCAGAACTCTTGCCGTGTTTGAGAAAGGCCTCCTGGCGTTTCATGATCAAGATCTTTAATTTCTTAGTAGTCCAGGGCCTGTCAGAGTAGTTAACCTTAATCGTTCTCCACGGCAGGAACCGTTCAATGGCATCCTGTAAGTCACTTGAGAACAAATCAAACTTTTGCTTGCACGTCGGAGCAGCGATAACATGGGACCAGTCCTTATCCAACATCCATCTACCAAACGGCCGCCACGCACTATCCCTCATATCTCTGATTCGCACTTTCTTATTGTTCTTAGTTTGGAGGTGGGAGATAGTCGGTTTTGCGAGGATTGTAAAATGATCTGATGTGCCGATTTTGGGAAGTTGTTCAAGTTTGAATAGTTTAGGCATGTTCGTTAAGAACCAGTCTAATATTCCAGTATCTCGAGTTTTGAAGTTTACCATTTGCTTTAACCCGTTCTGGAGAGTCAGTTCCTTAGCATTCAAACCGGTCGAGGTTGGATTAAAATCACCAGTTACAATGACCAGGGCGTTTGGGTGTTTGGCCAGTAATTTATCCAAGTTGGAACGAATGTGGTCACGCAATGCTGAATTTTCAATCTCTCTGTTAGCCGTAGAATGGTAAACAACGCATAGCACAATACACGATACTGCTCTTGGGAGACTACAAGGTCTTAGTAACACCCACACGGACTCAACATTTGGATCTTCGCAGTCAGCCAGTCTCCGACACGGGTAACGGCTCCTCACATACAGACAAACACCGCCCCTGCCAGTAGAACCACGGTCTCTACGGATTAAATTAAAACCCGAAAGAGAAACATGAGAATCATCGATACTTGGAGTTAACCAGGACTCTGTTATACACACGATATCTGCCTCGTTCAAGTTGGTCACAAGTTGTAATTCATCTATTTTGTTGCGAACGCAACGCACGTTAGCTGATAACAGAACCGGTAGATTGTATGTCTTCCCGTACGGGATCTCACGAAGTGAGGCCTTGTCACGCAAATTGTCACGTGGCCAAGTCCTCGAGGCAGAAGACGAACGGGATGAATCCGAGCCAATAACTTGAATTTGCTGGTCTTGCTTGTTCTTATCCCTGGTTTTATTGCCTGCCCGAACACCACGGCTATAAAATAGACCCACGGCCTTCAAATCCTGTACGTGTTTAGGCGTCAGCATCCATTGTTTCTTGAGGGAATAAAGTTGTGATTTTGAATATTTAATAACCCTGTGATTATTCAATGCCGTGTCCGAGTTTATCGTTGAAACACTCTGACCCCGAACAACTCGGTTTTCCAAAGGCGGCGGACCAGGGTTGGGAGAAACGTCACAATTTATCGTCAAGTCCATAAGAAAGACGGTGGCGGGGAGAGCCAAGCAGACATATCCATGTTTCGTGCTCTTGAGAACGGGGCGCTTCAATCTGTATGTGGATGGCAGATCTCGCCTGTAGAAGGTCGCTTGAGAATGAAAACCGAAATTTCGAGAATTAACCAGGGGAAAACTTGAATCTTTTTCTACCATGAGGTGTCCAAAGCGTTTAGACACCCTTGTAGCTTGTTTGTGAAAGATATCAAAGGCCAAAAGAGGCCATAGCAGCAATAATATCAGGAGCATACTCAATGCTCTGGCAGCCATGACGGCGCTCACATGTCGATATTTTGGACTATTTTGGACGTCAATGGGTAGGGGGGAGGGGTTAGTAAAGTATTGTAAGTAATGCATTGTTAGTAAAGTATTGCAAGTAATGCATTGTAAGTAAAGTATTGTAAGTAAGGCATTGTAAGTAAAGTATTTAAGTAAACCATGTAAATGTTGTATGTGTTTAAATAAAAAACCTTTTGTCAAAAAAAGGGGGGGAGGGGGTTGGATATATTTTGAAAAGGAGATTCACTCTGGGGTATTAACTTTTTCAGCAGCTGTTCATTTATCCCTCACATACATTTTAATGAGAAATCTGAATTATTCTTATTTTGAAAAAAAAAGTCCACTGTTTTTGACGTTTCATAGCAACCGTGTTGTTTTTCCGTGCTGGTTTTCCCAAAGTTCAATTTTTTAGATATAATTCTTCATTCTAACGATATTTTACGGATTTTCATCAACAACATTGCAGTATTAGTATATCTAAGCATCGTTTTATTGTTTAGGAATTATTTGTATTGATTTATGCCATTTTCTGGCATCATGAGAAGTTAATGAAATCCAAGATGGCGGATCCAATATGGCGAATTCAATGACGTCATATAATATTATCACCAAATTATGACCATCTTTTCTTGTGAAACAAGTTTAAGGCTATCTACTTAAGGTATAATGTTTTCAAGGTGGTAATTAATAATTATATTAGGAAGCCTATTAAAACAATCCCATTTTCACAAAGGAAGTGGTTCTCAACCATCTTTTTAAAGATTTTCTTCAAGTTACATGACCAAACTTGAAAAAATTCAATTGCTAATCCTTTTAAGCATAGTAGCATGACGTGTCCGATCAAATTTCAGCAATAATGGACAACAATTTCTCATTAAAATACAGTAATATGTCAATCGAAATCCTGAACACGGCTTTCAGCCACCCTAAACTGACGTCATTACACCCTTACATAGAAGGGGTGCTAGCACCCCCCTGACCCCTAAAGTCAACAGTACATCATACATAAGATGGTTGCTCTGATGATATGCTAACATAAAATGGATGCAAACCTTTTATGTAGTGGGTGTGCTATGATTATAATTTTCTAGGCACTTCTGGAAAAATAGCTCTTAGACTACATGTGCGAAGGATAAATTGCGCGTAGGGCAGAAAGTAGTTCAGCAGAAAGATCATGTAGTTTTTACTAAGTGGCACGATAAGAGGGATGTTAGCCTTATTTCCACTAATTGTAGTCCTTTAGCTGTAGATGTAGTTGTACATAGGCATAATCAGGATGTCGCGAAGCCTGCAGTAGTAGTTATGTGTAATAAGCACATGGGCGGCGTTGATCTCGCAGATCAATTGCGCCAGTATTATTCAATAGGGCGTTCCTCTTATAAATGGTATAGGTATCTGTTTTGGTATTTAAGAGGGAATGTCCACTAAGACCGAGCGAAATCGAAAATTCGTGGCACATGATGAAAAATCAAAGTCCCTTTTTAAATTGTCCACGGATACCCTATGGTAGTCCTAGAAACGTGGTAGGATTTTTTTCTTGAAATATTTATTTTAAACCGGAAAAAAAAAAAAACCGTCACGGCCCCGTGCGTCTTAAAAAACATCCGAAATAAACGCGACACATACCTTCTCGTAAACTTCGCTCAGTTTAATTGGCATCATAGAAAAACCCTGTTTTGAGCATAGCAATTTGCCGTTGAAGTGTTTACAAGTTGTGCGAGTCCAATTTTACTCCTGTGGATTAATTTTCAAGGTCATGGCGAACCGCTGAAAATCACTAAAATTCGCTACCTCAAAATTCTTAATTTGGCATACTTTTTCAAGAGAAATTTTCTCTACCCGGTAAAACACTAAATCACTTGAAACTTAGAATTCTTGAAAGAGAAAAGGCTGTTCTAAAACCAGGTACAAAAATTAGTTTCGGGCTTTTTACCAGCGCCGAGTACTATCGCTCTCAAAATCCTGATAATCACAACATTTACCTGTGAACAATTGACACATTCCTCCAACCAAATAACCGAAAACTTGGAAATTTCATTTAGTTTTCCTCGGTATTGACCGTAAACGGCTGTAAAACACAGCATAAAGGTCATGTTTAGCTCACTTAGATACGATATTGTCTAAAATATTGGGCTATGTGTACTTTCTGTCGCCTTTTGAAGTACGGGGTCAACAAGTCAACAACACAATTAGCATCAATCAACTCAAATGACTTTATTTTTCTATCCTGCCCGCCTCTTATAAAATATCAAGAGCCTTACAAATGAAATGAGTTTACTTTTCTGTGAATTTTAAAGCAATTTTCTCCGATGAGACGTCCTTTCGGTTCTCTTTACAGTGTATTTCGTAACGATATTTAATGTCGTGCCGAAAGCTCAATCGTGTTTGTTCAGTAAAGTCACGCAATGAAATGTCACGCATTTCGTCACGTTTGACCTTGGGAAAAGTGATTTGGAGGGCGAAAAAACAGGAAACAACAAAACAAATGTGTCCAGAAAAAAATGACAAATGAAATATTTACAAACCTGTGGACCCAGGACCGATCATTTATAAGCCTGCGTATAGCAGTCGTTTCCTTTCCGGCGCCTGAAGGCATGGAACATTTTGCTTCTTTTCGCGCTCCATGCCTTCACGCGCCTCCAGCGCTCTCGGAAAGGAAACGTCTGCTACAAAGGCTAATGATTTATTGCCAATAGCCTGCCTGTTACTCGGGTTTTGATAAATAAATTATCATTTAGATTCTTTGTATATTGTGCTACAACAATCAGTGGTCAAGACACGAGTAAGGAAGTAAAAAGATATGGGTCGAGTTTACTAAATAAAGCCACAAACCAGGGGCGTAGCCAGTGGAGGGCTCCAAAGGTTCCGGAAACATCCTTTTCGTTCTTAGTAAGTAGCATCAAAATTCAACACCCAGACCCCCTTCTCCATGATAAAATGCTGGCTACGCCCTTGCATGCTGCCTATATTTAAGTTCTAAGTTCACAACAAACTACTATCAGCTCATGTCTCGATTTTCTCTAGCGGATGAGACAATGTTATTAGAATGTTACAATAGCGCTGAATGATGCCTCGCCGCTGACATGCGCATTCCTGGCAAAGTGACTGTAGTTTGTCGACGTATGGCTGTCTGCGCCTAACTATTACATCTGAGTGGTCAATGCCAAAGTAAGTACAAATATCCTTTAACACTGTAATGGAAAATTCACCCAGCTTCTTTTTGGACGCCAGCTCACACAGATTGTAAGCGTCGTAAACAATTGGGTGTTTAGGCGCAAGCTCGCGCACAGCCTCATTCACAAGTTCTTCCAGACCGGCCTCGTGTGTGGCGACCTCGATATCAGCTTGTTGTTCGTCATCTGCAAGGGTTTTCTTTGAGGCAAGGCGAGAGAAGAAGCCTGCTATTTGGTTTGCTGTCAGGAAGTCGTCACTTGTAAACAATCTACTGCCACTCGAATCCTTAGCACACATCATTGATTGTGCTACTGCTGCAGGATCTGCCTTATTTCCGGTCTGCTCTCCAAGCCGAAACTTTGCCGTCAGATAAGACTTCTGGGTTGAGGTGAAACTAGTCCTTCGTGACCCACTTGACTTGAGTGCCCAGCCCATTGCTTGCCTGTATGTGTGGCTTGCTCGCGTGCTGACCGTGCTGACTACTGGTACCAGCGTGGCTTGCCCCTCCAGTTGTTCTGCATAGTCTAGTGCAGCTTTGTCAAACAGTGTCTCATGCTCTAGAGCGCGCTGGTGCTTACCGCAGTCCAAGTGTTGCATCATGGATGAGTGCCTCAAGAATGTCTTGGTACATCCCTCCTCTGAACACATAAAAAGAGCATCACCTGATGTTGAGGGCTCTTCGTCGGTTTCTGCCTGATCTTCAGTAGCGCGGGTGTCACTTGGATGTGCGATATTTGCCCGCCTTTTCACGACGGAGGAGAATGAGCTGCCGGGGTGCGCCTGGAGCACTACTATGGATGGTAGACCATCTAATGACGGAGCATCGGACTTCAGAGATATCAGTCTTCCAGGTCCCACGCTATATGCTCTCCATACACGAATTCCCTCCGTGGAAAACTCTATATTCGAGAGTGTGCTCACACCATCGATCTTGTAGGTGGCCATTGGAGGGCTTGTGAAGGACTCGCAGAGAGTGACACTCAGGGATGGTACTCCACCTGACGATAGGATGGCCTCTCTCATCTGTGCTGGGGGTCTCAATGTCATGTCCTGCGTTTAGGTGGATATGCATATGTGACTTAACAGTCGCTGCCTTGCGGTCACAGGCTCCCTTTCCTCCCTGGGGATCGGAGAAATCCAGCCGTTTTATCACCACGCCCAGCTCTGCTCCTAGTACGCTTGCGCAGACTATGGTGGCCCCGCAGTGATAGCAGCCAGCGTTGTCTTGGCGGTAGCTGACTGTCTTCAGGCCTGACATGGTGGTCTTGAGCTGCTTAATGACGTCTGCCATCACTGCGAGGACAGCACAGCTGTCCTGGCTACACGCCTGGAAGATATGAGCAAAGGTTAGCATGTGAAGGTGGTCGCTAGCCTTTCTGAAGGCTACGGTGATATGCCAAGGAATACCACGTTTACCAAACCAATCAGTTTGGCTTTCGCGGTATTTCCTTGGCAAGTACTTCATGGCCCAGTCCTGGACAACCAACACTGATGACTCGTCAAGTGACTCTAGGATGTCAATCCTTGCAGCATCTTGGTTGATAGATCGTAGTATATGAGCCTTCCATGCAAGGATGTTTGCTTTCGCTTGCTTCACAGTAAATGAAAGCTCCTCATTGACTCCGGGTAGTACGTTGTCTGCCTGTGCGATAAGTGCTGACTCTATCTCGCAAAGAGTTGATGTTAATTGATCGCAGCGATCACAAGAGTCCTCGTGTTCATGGTCGCACTGAGCCTGGAAGGCGGGCTCCTTTGGGTCGCTTAGAGCAAACAATCTACAGTGATCGGCCACAGTGGAGCTCTGAGACACATGCACCTATAACAGAAATAAAAATACAAGGTTGTTGGCTTGACTGATGTGCTTTACATTTTCTTTTTTGAGAGCTATAGAGAGCCATACAAATTATGTACACGGAAAAACTAAACCATTGCGCAACTGTGAAAGCAATCAACACAAAAGAAACAAACAAAATAAAATCTCCCGGCTAGAGTTTGGGAGTATTTGCGACTCATAAGCTTATCAAGCACTATTCTAAGACACGGTTTGCATAGTTTTCAGCCTTAGTCCGGACTGAAACTTTCGCCAGGCCAGGAAGGCTCAGATTGAAAAAACACTTCCACGTGTCACATGCCTAAAAAATAACAATAAACCAACACGATGGGGTAGTCGAATGACCTACCTTGTAATCACTTTTGAGGTAGCGCTTTCCGGCTCGCAAGCGACTCTGCAAATCCTTAGTCCAGCCCATGCCCTGTCCTGCGTCTCCAAGTCTTTCTACGATGTCAGCCAAGTCCTCAAATGCCTGCGCACCTGCCGAGCTCACGTAGTCCAGGCCTTGTAGTGATTTGCGGACAGAGGCAGGACAGGCAGCAAGGATACGCAGGAGCGTACTTCGGCTCAGGGGCTTAAAACTAGACTCGTCGCAGTAGGCCAGGTACTGTTTGACCACCCTCTCAGGGATCATCATTCTGATGACGTTTTGGATCTTGATTGTCTCTCTGTTGCTAAGCGTTATGGATCTTTCTCCGAATGGCAGATCTTGCACAATGTGCGAGCTTGTTATGAACGCAATGAAATGTTCTATCTGCGAGGAGGCGACGTCTGCCTAAAAAATAACAATAAACCAACACGATGGGGTAGTCGAATGACCTACCTTGTAATCACTTTTGAGGTAGCGCTTTCCGGCTCGCAAGCGACTCTGCAAATCCTTAGTCCAGCCCATGCCCTGTCCTGCGTCTCCAAGTCTTTCTACGATGTCAGCCAAGTCCTCAAATGCCTGCGCACCTGCCGAGCTCACGTAGTCCAGGCCTTGTAGTGATTTGCGGACAGAGGCAGGACAGGCAGCAAGGATATGCAGGAGCGTACTTCGGCTCAGGGGCTTAAAACTAGACTCGTCGCAGTAGGCCAGGTACTGTTTGACCACCCTCTCAGGGATCATCATTCTGATGACGTTTTGGATCTTGATTGTCTCTCTGTTGCTAAGCGTTATGGATCTTTCTCCGAATGGCAGATCTTGCACAATGTGCGAGCTTGTTATGAACGCAATGAAATGTTCTATCTGCGAGGAGGCGACGTCTGTCCTGGATGCTCTTACGGACTGCACTGGTGCGCCTCTTCCATAGGCCAAGCAGTGGCGTTTGGCTTCTGTGAAGCGATATTTGGTTAGACCTGGGATATACCGGAGGAGTTTACTGTAGCGCACCTTGTCTGCCATGATGGAAAGTATCTGGCGACGCGTCTCCCAGCGGCTGGCAGCCTGGTAACATTCGGAAAGTGCCACCATCAGCGTAACATCCACGGTGTCCTCATCAGAATCTTCGTCACTGGAGAGTTGGCGACGCAGCTCGTCTGAAGAACACAGTGCGCGGAACAGGGGGCCTGTCTCATGCGGGGTTATATCTTGTACCACAGCAGCCACACCTTGTTTAGCTTTCCGCGTATAATAGCGCTTGGTTCGTCCGCTTGCCTCTTCCCACGAAGTTTGTAGCTGAGACCTAATAGGGCTGACATCTCTGGATACCAGGTATGTGTTTAGTGCGTCTATAGGCCTGTTTTGAGGGATTTGCATATCGAGACTGACGTCACTGGAGGTAGCTTCACATGGGGGAAGGTAAAAACTGCCTCCTGGCGTAATGGGAGTGCTGTGTACCGGGCAACGATCCTTGTCCTATAAAAATAAATACTGTTTTAAAGTACATTCTCACCAGAGTGTTTTGTGTAATTTGAGCCGCGGCGAGCAAGAAGGGACCTCAGTGGCATATTTCGTAATTTTGAGAAAACTGCACTTGTATGGTAAAAACTGCATTTCCCATACAAAGCTGTGAAAAGGCGAAACTGAATACATGATTCTACTAAAAAACTGCTAATGACTCAATTTTAACAATATGTGATAAATCCGATCCTTTTTGTTTCATGCGACCAATTTGTATGTGCCTGTGTAAAGCATAACTCTTTTATAAAGTGCCAGCAAGGTGCGCAAGTCATACTATTGGCCAGACATACCAAGGTAATGTTTCCAATGCTGTCGGTGATGTCCGCAATGCTTGGAGTTCCTGGCACTCTTATTGGTGTCGTCTCGGTAGCATCAATAATGGACCTGCAGTCACGGCATATACCTGTACTGCACGATAGACGAATTACTGAGCTCACTCATGGATAAATGTGGCGACCTTTTATTTAGCACCAATTAAGTCACATCAGTTCAAGCTACGACTACATGGTTTCACACAAAATTATCAGTTCTCACGGGTACTGATATGTAGTCCCATTTCTCTAACTAACACTATTTCATCTATTTCAAGTGTTGTTATCGCCAACTTGTTTCTATGACCGGGAAAGGGTACAATTTTGAAAACGGGTACTTATGCGGACATGTTGACAGCGCTTAGGTTGTGTTGTTTATCAATATGGCCATTTCAATAAGGTGTAACGATACCTATTGTTTTCGAATTAGATCCGCTTTTCTTGATACGGTTGCACTGTTGCAACAATCACCAAAATTCCATTGCGTGTCCATTGCGTGTCCATTGCGTGTAAACTAAAAAGGACAAAAAGTGTACTTACCAGATCCGACTGGAACAAAGACGCCGGTGTGTTGCAATATAGCTTGGGACTCCGACTTGCCTATACCACGGTCCGCTTTTCTCACGTTCCCCTTCGAAGCATGCTTAGAGAGCCCTGTTGGAACTCGGCATCGATTTGCCCCTCTGCGCCAGCCAATTCCAAGAGAAGAGCGATGGGCTGGGCAAATGGTCCACGTCGAAATGTCGCGCGGAAGCGAGAATAGTGATGCGCGCGCTAAAATCAGATCAATTTCTGAGTAGACATCGCCGATTTCAACACTGCGAGTGTGTCCCGAAACGTCTCTTTCACATGAAGATACTGGAACAACAACGGCTCGTTCATATCGCTTGTCAGCGGCGCAAACGCCTCCAACTAGTTTCTGAAAAGAACAAATGATCTCCATTCACAGCAACAGGAGACTGATCGGCTATCGAACTGTGAGAACTCTGAAATGCCTTGACAAATAACCTAATTCAATTATCCTTTCACAATGGGTATACAATTTTATTAACTGCATGAGAATGCCGCGTTTTTGTAAACTTTTACAGAGAAATACTGACTGATATATAACAATGTTAAGTTATAGCAAACCGAAGATGAATAAAAAGTCACCATTTTTCTTTGATAAGATCCTTGAAGTATTAAAGTTCAGTTTCCTCTATAGCTGTGAGTTTTTCAATGTGTAGCAAATTTTGCTACAAAATGTATGTTTGTTTACATGTATTCAGAATCATTATTCTGTGGTCTCATGTTACACCGCCAGAGTATACGTATTAATCTTCACGCAATCATTTTTAATCCAATCCGTATGATGGAAACTATTCATCAAATATACATTTCTTTATCGGAAACTTTTTGTAATTTACCCTGTGAAAAACAAGCTACAGATTACGTGCATTGTCGGCGGCACGCGCCGACAAGGAGAAGAATTGATCAATTAGCGTGATGGCCGTGAAATCAATTCAACGCTGTATTTCACGGTTCACGGTGAAATTCATAAGTCCCCTTTTCGCGTGAAGGGTCACAAATGTTGACATAGCTTTAAAGAAAACTGTTTCGAACGTCCTAATCTTTCGATCTATTTTTTCTCAGCATTTTGGCTATCGCGTAATGTCAAAAACCCATCGCCGGAGTAACTTGTAGAGAAGACGTTGCGTGACAGACAAATTTAGTCAAAAACAGTTCGGTTTCTGAGATGACTGTGGAGAACAATGTATAGGTATGTTTGAGTACGGGTTTACCGCTAAAATATTTTACTATTTTCATATTTACTATTTCACTATTTCATATTTACTATGTGAATGGCAGAGTCATTATTTGAATGTTATTTTATTTGAATGTCGATTACTACGTATACGGATGCCGGTTGTCGAACCCACCGGCGAAGATGGCCATAGGACTGAATACGCCTAGAACCTGATATTTTAGATAATATTTTATTCAAGGTGAGCTATACATGACCTATCTGCTGTATTTTACTGCCAAATACTAAGAAAAGCAAGAATAAATTTCCAAGTTTTTGGCTAATGGTCGGAGGCATGTGCCTATTGCTTCAGTTGTTGAATGATTGATTTCTTGATTTATGGGATTTTGAGAGGGTTAGTACTCGGAGCTAGTAAAAAGCCCGAAACAAATTTTTATACCTGGTTTTAGAACAGTCTTTCCTCTTTCAAGATTTCTGAGTTTCAAGCGATTTGGTGTTTTACCGGGTAGGGAAAATGTCTCTTGAAAAAGTACGCTAAATTAGGAATTTTGAGCTAGCGAATTTTAGTGATTTTCAGCAGCTCGCCATGAGCTTAAAAACTAATCCACAGTTCTATAACTGGACTCAAATAATTTGTAAACACTTCAACAGCACACTTACAAGCTTAAAATAGGGGTTTTCTATGATGCGAATTAAACAGAGCGAAGTTTATGGGGAGTATGTGACACGTTTATTTCGAGTGTTTTCAAGACACGTGGGGCCGTAACGGTTTTTAATTTTTTTCTCGGATTTAAAAAAACATTTCAAGAAAAAAATCCCATCACGTTTCCAGGACTACCAAAGGGTATCCGTGGACAATTTAAAAGGAGACTTTGATTTTTCATCATGTGCCACCCCTCGCTCGGTGTTAGTGGACATTCCCTCTTAATTGACATTTCTATAGTTAATGCTTTTATTCTGTACAATCACCATCGGGTAGGGCAAGGGGAGGGCAAAGTGAGACAGTTAGATTTTAGAACTAACTTAGCTAAGCAACTCATCGCGGGGTTTTCATCCACTGTTTCTGTCGCTCATTCCGCGAAGCGCCGTAAGATAGACAATTTGTCTCTAGAGCCAGGAAATACAGGGAAACATTTTATTGTCAAAATTGATGGGAGAAAGAAAGAATGTGTTCATTGTAAGAGGGTGGGAAACAAGACTCCCAAGGGACGGGCAGTAGAAACTCGAAGTCAGTGTTTGCAGTGCGGCGTTGCTCTCTGTAAAACCTGCTTCAACGAGTACCACGCGGGTTGAACTTTCCTTCATACCTTGAGTCCTCACCAGCCAAGAAAATGTCCAGTCTACATTGAATAAATGAACATAAATGATTAGATTAATATAACAAGATAAATACTATATATATATTCTAAATTCTTTGGTAAGTATTTGTCCCTTGTTTGGCTTCGAATTATGAATTCATTTCATTTTGTTTGGTCCCAAATTTAGACGTTTGATTTTGACTCATTTAATTTGATCTTTGCACATATGTTTGGCTTCTATTTGCCTTTTTTTTTCATATTTTGGTTTGGCTTTGAATTGAAGCTCTTTTAAATAAATATTGTCTTGAAACCTGATCTGTGTGTTTTGTGTCATAACTTTCGGCGGAAAGGTTCGCGCCGCTATTTATTTCTTCCGCACACTGCGTTTAAATATTTTTTGCGTGCGGCTTGAACTCAGCTTCTTGCTACCTGTTTTCATCTTCCAAATGATGGCCCTGACCTGAAATAAAACTTTCAAAGATAAATACAAGCTTTATTCTCAATGAGAATACAATTGTCAGAAACATTTGGTTTGTTTTGGCTTACACATATTTCGCTGTTGTTACATTTGGATTATAAAGTTATTCATTCCGCGCGATTCAAAATTATTTGAGCTTTTGATTTTTAGTTTGGTGTTTGCACATGTTTTTGGCTTCTATTTGCCCTTACTTTTCAAATTTTGGCCGCTACTGGTTTTTAAAATTAATTGTGAATAAATGGTATTTTGAAATCCGATCTTTGCGTTTTGTCGTCGCTTTGGCGGAAGAAGGTTCTAGCACGGGCTGATTAGTGAAAAGCGTGTTTGTTTTTTAAAGTGATTGATTGATGAAATGACTGCAAAAGTCATCGCTAAAAATTCAAACCTTTTGCTTCCCGTACAACAAAATTATTGACAGCAAATTGAACACGGCGACTCCAGATATTAAAATATTTTTATACTTTTTTACGTTTCTTGGCTTCAGTTTTGAATGAAAATTAATCTTTCAAGTTTCTTTTATTTGTTCACCTTTAACGGGGAATTTTAGGTTTTCAAGTGAAACAAATCGAACAACAAATCTTGAGTCTCTCACGCAGTGATATTTGATCTGCAAATTTACGGCGACTTACTCGCTTGTTCAAAATTTATTTTTGAGAAATGACCACAGTATTTCAGAAAATAATTATCAATGGTTTTATTAATAATACCAACGAGAAAAAAGGAGAAATTCTAAGTGTTAATTTAGCCATAGAAATTATTTAGTTTTGAAAGCGATTTAGCTTACGCCGTGGTTTATAACACTCGCAAATCTCAAATTACCGCTTTTTTGTGGCAAGAAATACCTCTGTAATACGAAGCCGTTGAATTAATGAAAGTATAAGTTGACCAAGATAAAAATAGGTCCACACAGTGTGGACATGTGTTGGTTTACATGTAAACAAAATAAAAATCATTCATGAATCAATGACCAAGCTTTTTGATTTCCATTGACTGTAATTCCATTTTTGAATTTAAGAAATTATGCAAACAATACCACTTACACAAATGGGGGTAAAATAAAAACTAGTATAACCAATGGTTAGGGAATGCGGGCGGGCCGGCTACAATTTCATTTCCCATGTTAATCTAATTTTTGCATTCGATCGGGTGGCAATTTACAATTTTCATTTTATGCGAAGACTCAACAAACTCAATTCAAGCTTGCATTCAATTTCAACGTATGGCACAACTATAAATTTATACTTGCCGAGAATTATTTTCTGGACTACCGGTATCACTAGGTTCTTTCTTGAATGAAACTTAACAGAAGGTTTGTTTAGTAATCAAAGGCTCTCATGAGCCAGCTCAGCATGTAATTGATGTTAATGACATTCATTGAATGCAGTTGTTGGCTCTTCCCTGTTAAAAATGGGGATGGGCTTTGCCATGTTATCTGGGCAGGAGTTATTTGACACTTTCTGTGGTAACTGGTCAGCAGTCTTATATCGAGTCTTATGTCACGCAACTCTTACGTTTTGCAAAGACACAAATATATAAATAGACAGTGCAATCCCGATTTCTCGAACCCTCGATTTTTCAAAAAAAAACAAATAACACAAACCAAAAGTCCTTTCCCTTGGATTTGTTTCACTGTAATTTTACCCCTGATACTGTATATATAATTTTATATATATTGAGCAACAGTCAGCCCGAACTCAATAATACAAATCACAATAACTGAAATAATTATTGATTAGTATTATTTTAAAGTTCTGGCTTGACTCCGGTATTTATTCACCTATCAATGTTAAGCCCGAGGAAAAGGGAAGGGGGGAGGCTGGGCATATACGGGGCATTTGACCTCCATTGCTGTCCCCACCCTCTGGAATTTGACTTAGAGTCTTGCTAATCAATAGAATGATTTCGCATAAGTCGATTTTTTATATGCTAACTGGTATCGTTAAATGCTAATGTGGAAGAACAATAGAGAATTCCGTGCACTACAAAAGGTATTGTTTAAAATTCTAATTTGTGTACATACCAGCATGTAATATACGTTTGTTGTGAGGGAAATACGTATATTGCACGTGGTATGTACACAAATTTGAATTTTATTAAACAATACTTTTTTAGTGCACGGAATTCTCTATTGTTCCTTAACATTAGCATTTAACGATACTAGTTAGCATATAAAAATCGACTTATGCGAAATCGTTCTAATGATTCATAAATTCAAAACCATATAAGTTCCCTGAAGGTGCATGTAGGCTTCTTAGTACAAACATTACCTACTGTTCATAAGTATGTGTGACAGAGGTAATGAATGTTTTGTGTTTATATACTGATTTAGATAAAAAGGGACTCTAGCTGACTATTCATACAATATAACTTAATAAAACTATAGTACAAAAATCCATCAGAGAACTTGAATTTAAAATAATATGTGCTATTACACAAGCCTCAGATGAAGCCTGCTTTTCTACACGGAAACTATATCTACACAATAACAAAAGGTTTTGCAGCCAAAATATTTAAGCTTATTCAAATACCTTATATTTTATTTATTTTCGGTTCAAAGCTGTTTAATCGATCGATCGATCGAATTGTACACCTTCGTATGCCAAATTACAAAAGTTTAATGGAATCAAAAAATCAGTTAAACAATAATTTTTGTTAGAAATCAAACAACATTTAGAAATAACATTTAAGCTTACCGTAATTTGATGTTTTCCTTGAAAATCCATTTGAAATGCCTTGAGAAATTATCGAAGGGGTCCGAACGCCAAAGATCAGTTGAACGCTTCCTCTTTTTCGGCCGTCGAGAAATGTAGTTTGCCTAAAATATTCCCTGCTGGAACCGTCCTGTTCCCGGTACTTCAATGAAGTTGTATGAACCCCTTGATTCATCTCCAAATAATTTGTCCATGTACTTCGATAAAGAAACATGATGTAAATTCGTGAAAGAAGCATTTCTCAAACCGAGGAACGAAGGAATTGCAGAATTTATGCATTTGTTGGCATCGGAACTCCTAAAAGGTCTATCTTTTAAGTGTGTAAGACATGAGAAGTCAGAGAAATCTGGAGAAATCGGAAGCAATCCGCCATTTTGTTTTCCTGTGCGATCTGGCTACTACCCCCGACCCACCTGACCCCCAATAACTACCAAATATTGCGCCCGCAATGTTGTTTAGTGTTGTGATTTCCCAGGCATTACAGGTATGCGCTAGTCAGTGGAATTACCAAGAAAAGTTTACACCATTCATCATATAAACTAACAAATTTTTCCCTTCTACAACGATACCTCAGCGTGAGCTAAAAAGGAAAAACGAAAAGCAAATGATTAAAACTAAGGAATTGAGTCTAAACACAGAGATTTGTAATTTAAAAACCATAAGCTACAATTGTTTGCATAAAGAGTTGAGACACTCTTCATTAAGAGGACAACTTCAGACATTTTAAAAATCATACATTATACACCCCCTCCTCCCCTTATCAATGTTGTCAAAATGTCGGGAATACATTCAAACCATATAGAAACAACACTGAAAGGGGGAGGGGGGGTTAGAAATGAAATTATTTGTTTATTTTTTAAACAAAGACATGCTTTTGGAATGAAATTCTGTTTTTGAAGAGAGTGTCTCAACCATTTTGCAACTCATTGTAGCTAGCGCAGGCGGTGAAACTCAGGATTTCCAAAACAACAACAAACTCAAATTCTGTCGGTTAAAATCAAATGAGCACTCACCTTTTTTAAGAAATGCAAGCTCTTTAATTCCACTGCGTAGTTCTCCATTCACATGTCAATGATAAGAGAGCAATATATGTGAGAAATTCAGTTAAAGCTTATTCGCATCGACCTTCATACGTTGCTGAAAACACGCACGTGAAAACAAGCTCACCACATATGACGTCACAAAAACAGTAAATTTGTTTCCATTCCAAGCGTGGTCATTCCTGGTTCGTTTTCGTTAAGCCGTTGGAAATTCTCGGAAATTATCAAATTTCTTGCCTTTTAAGCGCCACAAATCGCCCCAAACCAGCTTTTGAGGGTTGAGTATGATTGATGCTAGTATAAAGAACAGTTTTTGCAGCAAAATTAAAAAAAATGCCAAATTTCGTTGCATTTGACCTTTAAGGAGGCTCAATATAGTTTTTCACTTTCCTGATGCAATATATTTAGATTAAAATTAACCAAGTTTAGACTTAACGAATCGTGATCACATTTTCCCCTGAAATCAAGATATTATTAAAGCATCAGTTTGTTATAAAAGTATTGAGAAATCCGTTGCCATGGCAATGTTGTTGGGTTGCTATACTTGGCCCAAAAAGAGACATATCTTGAATTTTCTTGAAAATTGGATGGTGAATTTGTTTTAGATTTTGCATGTCGCCTATTTTAGAATTCATCGTTAACTTTTTTTCCACTGACATAATTTTTTCGCATTTATGTAAAATACGCACTGAGCAGTTCAAAGTTAACGTGCAAAAAATTCACCAAGCAGAAACGGAAATACGTCAGTCGAAAGTTACAAATTTTTTTCGACAAGACAGTTAATTGTGCAATAATTGGGTCACGCCAGTGACGCCACAATGTTTTGGAAGCTTTCTTGGCCTAATTACTTTCACGCATCGCCTGAAGAGCTTTATTTCGCTTGCAGACGTTTACCTTTTGGGTGGATTGTGTCTGGAAATGGCTGCTGCATGATTTGTTTTGAAAGTGTTGGATGATTTTGCTCAAAGTTTCGGGATGTTTTGTCTCTCGTGGCACTGATCGACTCGATCTTGAATTGGTGGGCGCTTTACTCAGAGTGGCAACCAATGCTTCCTTTCCACCGTGGTTGTAAAGATTTCGTAAATCATCGTAACAGGCCACTTTCTACAATTTTCTGAATTGTGTTTTGTTTCACGAGGAGGCCATTATCACCCTGTGAAAAGAGCTTGTCTTTAAAAGTTTGCATACGTTTGTGGCGCCCGTCGAGAAATTCCATGTCTTCGAAAGCGAAGAAGGTGGATTTCATATTGCTGCTATTCACAATGTCAGTGATTATTAACTGTAATGGGGATTGGAAGAGGACACGATGGAGGGCACGTACATCTTCCAAAGCATCGTGAGTGTTAAACTCTTCTTGAAAAACAGCTTTATACACGGTTGGGAGATTGCTTTTGGACGGTTTTTCCGTCCCCGTCCAGATTTAGCAGAGCGTTGCCACCTTTGACGAGTGTTTTGATCAGTGGAAGGCTATCGGCGAAAAACACATTCTTCAACGCTAGTGTTTCTTTATGAGAATTTCCAGCAGATCATAGGAATGTAGGGGTATCAAACACAGAAGAATTGTGGCCAATTAAAACGGTGTGACAATGCGTACTACTGGAGAGGAAACTGATAAAAGTTTGAAGACATTCGCTGAGAGGAACAGAGTGTACAGGAACAGTCTCTTTGAGTAAAGTTCTCTGACCATTTACAGTTTTGACAGTCAGTTTGTTTACACGGGAATCATAATTGTAGGTAGCACATATTCATTGTAAGTTTTTCCATCTTGAGTTATAGCTGCCAGTTGACATATTTTTGCTTCTGTGTCGAAGACTACGAACTGGTATTTTAGTGAATGGTTGTAAGAAATTTTGGGTTGCGTGTGGCGTTGTATAAATGCTGACACCATCGTTTCATACTCCTGAAACTAACATTTTGGCAAATTGTTCGTTGACTTCAGTAATTCGACGACGGAATCATCGTCCAAATTCAAACCAACGTTTGTTTAGTATGTTGTACCTTCTCTGGCCTCACTCCTGGGTTTTGAGTTCAATTTGTTTTGATGTAATTGCGATCGCCGTTTCTTGAATGAGATTGAAGATTTCCTTATCTTATCTTTTGAATACTTCATATCTGTTGCTTTGTTGTAAGCAATGCAGTGAACACCGGGTTCAATGTTCACTTCCCTCAACGTTTGGCAAATATATTCCCGCCCCTCATTTGTCTGGTTAACTCCGCAAGCAACCCTGAAATTGTTACTCTCGCTGCCGCCGTAAAAACGAATTTTTCGATCCTACAACGTTGTTGAACACTTCATTCCTTTGAGAAATTGTCGCTGGAGCAAGTTTTTTAACTACAATATCAGTTGAGTAATCGTCAAAAACTGCAGTTAATGCTGCCTCCAATGCATCACCCTGCAAATCTTTTCCAAAGGATAGTTCACTGTGTCTATAAGTAGTTGGGTTGTATCCTAGTGTACCGGTTAACGGAAATTGTGTGACATCTTGGTTAACAAAAATTGTGTGTCAGACGTGACTTACGTGACTTTGTGACAGACTAAGGCTAAGACAAAAATATGGCAGAGAATAGGTAATAGTAACGGATGTTGATGACAGTTGGGACGTTTGGGTCAGTTGGGACACTTGGGACAGCTGGGCCACTTGGGACACTTGGGCCACTTGGGCCAGTTGGGACAGATGGCCTGGCCGGGTCGCCCTGGGACGGGAACGTCACTCTTGGGCCCAAGCCTCATTGACTAGCCTCGTTTACAAGTTTTTAAAAATCCAAGATGGCGGCATGAGGCAATGAAGATCACTCAAGAATTGCTAAGCTATGTTCAACTTAATGTAAAAAACTATGAAGATCGATTACTTCAGGGTGAAAAGGTAGATGGACCTTTCATTATTGAACCAGGGCAGCATTTGAACCCAGACTTTGGCCGTCCGCCCAACGTTGGCGACTATGTCCATCCAAAAGTCATCATCTGAGATCCATTGCGGCAGCATCATTGCTTCAAGAACAGGTTTATATGTCCCATTATGACCATGGCCAGCTGCCCAGTATTCTTCGCCCTTGTAAGTGGAAAGATGGAAGAAGTGAGTGAGATATGCCACGTCAAATTTATTGTGTAAATGGCCCTGTGTTACTTGTAAGCTGCGTGTATCGATGCACTCAAGGACACGAAATTGCCGGTCATGACTCCAGACTACTGGACAGAGCGCAAAAACCGCTGAGCATGCGCAGTATCTTAAGCTTTTCTTCCTGCCATTCCAATTTCAAAATGGAGGACGACGAATCACAAAACAGCACGTCAATGTAACGGTCCCTGGATGGCGCGGTAATCGCTGAAGGACTTCAAAACAAGCTGTGCCATTGAATGCGATCGTTCACCGACAACTTCGTATTCAAGGGAAGAAATCGTAGCTGTAATTGTAGCTTTAATACTGGGATGAATGCTGTGCTTTCGAAGGAGAACTTTCGCCACTTCGTATTTGCTACAAGAGCATTTTTTTCCACTTTTTAAGGTCAGCGTAAACTCGTTAAGCTTGGGAACGATATATAAGATAGCTTATTAATTTCTCAAGAACATCAAAAATGACTTTTTTTTCGTTTCAATGAATTTTTTTAAATGGTGCTTTTACATGGACTTCGTAGTGGTGGTATCGAGACGTTGAACTAGAGCTTTTTTCCCATCGTTTCACGAGTGATTACCGAGTACTTTCGAGTGATCTTGGGCTAAATGAGGCTAACCTTACAAGGTTTGTTGTTGTTCTTTTATAGATTTACAATAAAACAGCATTTGTTTTGTTTGATTGTAATATTATTGTTCGGTAGTTATCGATTTATTTTCGATCTCAATGGTTTCAAACGGTTATGGAAGGTTAAGCTTAGTGTGTTTAGCTTAAATTTATTAGGTTTTCTTTTATTTTGATCAACTGCAAATTCGAGGACAAAACTTGGTTTTGTCCCTAACATTCTAAAACAATGCAACAGTTGTATTTGCAGGCCTTCTAAAGCTGGTTAATTCGATTAAGCTTTAATCTTACAGACGTGTTTACAGACTTAATATTTCTGAAAATTTTAGACAACATTTTTAACATAAGCTGTGACCCTATGTCTATTATAAATATTTATTTACATTTTTTGGAAAAAATAAAGATGTAAGAAACCCAGTTGAAACCTGACCAGCAGAAGAGCCAACCAGATCATATATGTTAGAAGATGAAAATAAAAAAACTCCAAGATCAACCAAGAATAGAAGACAAGTTGCTTTTGAACAAACATGAATGTTCCATGATCTTTAGATACAAAATATTAAATTATAGCATAAACAGCATGAACTACAGCTGTATGAATATACATTGTACTTATAAAAATGCTCAGTGTACATTTTAAAATAATATTGATATAAAAGCTTGACTTTATGTTTGAAAACAATTGGGGGTTGGAATCAATTTATATGACAAGTGCAAGATGACCTCAATCGTAAACAAATATTCACTCTCAACAGGCTAACCACTAGGTTGCTTCATTTGATAACATAAGCTCTCAAGGTTGAGACAAGTTAGAAATAACACTTTGGTTTCCTTTAACAACCATAGTGCAACAAACATAATGAAAAGAAAAAGGTTTCAACTTAAAAATAAAAAGTTTCCTTTCGCACAGTGCTATATTCATTCAAATTAGTCCAGTTATAAGTTAATTCCCTGTGATAAGTGATATGTCTGGTGCCCCTCAGTAAAATATATATTTATATACATTTGTACCCCCCCTCCCCCCCCCCCCCCCCCCCTTCACAACAACTACAACATTAAAAGACAGGATTAAAACTTTAAATGTAACTCTGAACAGTTACTTGTTGCGTTCTATAATTTGTAGTTATGTACAAATGTAAATTATAAATTGACTGAAATGACTTGATGACCATGCAATTTTATGTGCTGATTGAGAATAGGGTTTTGATTTTGAAACATTTTTTTATACCAGTTACATGTATAAGCCAACTCAAAAACCCTTGCTAAAAACACAAAGTATAACTTGGCCCAGGGCTTATGGTATAGCTAAGATTTTATGGTATCTTATTGTGTATAAAAAAACCAACTATGGCAACAGCCCTCAAATCCTGCACACCCCTCCCCCCCCCCCCCCCCCAAAAAAAAATAAGAATAATAAGAATAATAATAAATACATTTGTATTAATAATGAAATAAATAAATAATTGACCTCTTAGGATCCTACTCATTTTCATTAATAGTTTGTTGGCATAGGTTTGAAAGGCTCTTGCTTTTGAAAAACTATTAATCATTAACTTTTCTGCCTTGCTCAGCATTGCTATTTTCTTATTTATCTTATCTGGAATTTAGCTTTCCTCTGAAGCAGCCTAATAGGCTGGTAAAACATTAAAGCTGTGAATACTGAACTTAGAAAGGAAAATGTGATGACCTCAGGTTGTTACCTTTGGCAGACTTGCCAGCATTAAGTTAAGCATTTTGCTGAGCAATTTCAGATAGATTAATTGAGTGTCTAGCTTCTAAAGTTCAGGCAAAGGGAAGGAGGGATCTTAAAATCCAGAATCTTCAGAAGGGGAATCCAAAAAAAGTCAGAATTTGTAAAGCTATAATCTAATCAATCAGACACATTCAGACACATTCATTGACATTCAGATCGACATCCCTGTTGCAGATTTCAATATTATTTTTAAAGATTGTGCCCTTTTGAAAATGCCAGAATGAAACAAAATTATATATTTTTTTTTACATATTCCCCTTATTTTAAATTTCAGCTTGTTCCAGATTCCTGCTTTCAGATATAGCCTGAAAAAGCTATATCTATTGACTAGACTACATAATAATTATTATATCAACTTTGTTGTGCATGTTTGCCAAGGAATGTATTAATTTTATTTTAATGGTGAGGTTGTAAAAGCATCATTATTATAGTTAATAATATTATTGTACAGTCAAACCTCTATTAAGTGGTCCTCTGTTAAGCGGCCACCTTCAATTAAGCGGTCACTTATCAAATTCCCGGAAATCGCTCCCCATATTTACTGTAAGCATGACCTCTATTAAGCGGTCACCTCTGTTAAGTGGACGCGGCCATCGCTTAACTTCTCAATTTGCAAATTATAGTTAGATTAGCATGCGATATTTGACATGATGATAAGTGAAGCATGTCCAGTTTCTTTTAAGAGCTCATCAAACACAACATAATATAATTATGTTATCAACGTAAGAATGCTATTGTTTGGGCTAATTGGCTTGTGTGGGTGCACTTTAAACTTTCAAATTTTCAAATTAAGCTTTCAACCTGTATTTTAAAAGCAGTCAGTTGGCTATTTCCCGAGGGTGACTGCTTTTAAAATAGAGGTTTCACTGTAGCTTGTTTGGTCCATATTGGGGAATGTTCAAAATATTGGTCTCAAACTCAATTCACAGTTCAGGTAAGTGCTTAGTGGGTATCAAATAATCATGTAACATGGTTGCCACAGACATAAGTTTTCAAAATTACCTGACTTTTCCCTGACCTTTCCCTGATAAAAGTAAAATTTCCCTGACCAAATAAATGCAAAATGTCAGATATAGTAGCGGCCTCCAGCCTCCCCTTGCAGCCATCCTTTCCACCCGTTTATTTAAGACTGATAAGTTTTCAATGAATTACAATAGGGCATTTGCATGATGGCATTAACTGGTTAACAAAATAATGAAGACAAGAAAGGGAAATGGATATTATAAGTTCCTTCACACTGGAACTTCAGCGTTTATGCCATGGTTAACAACAGTTCAACCTATCAATGGTGTCATAATTTCAATTTTACCTGACTTTTCTTCAAAATGTCAATTTTCCCTGACTCAAAATAAAATTTCCTGACTTTTCCCCTGGGCCGGGCTTTTCCCTGACCTTGAATTTTTTCCCCTGACCATTTCCTGACCTGTGGCAACCATGTGTAATACATGAAATTACTGAAAAGGATATCCACATCCCCACTTTAAAATTACATGTACTTTCTTTTATAAAACACCTACAGGCTAGGCTGTACATGTACATTCATCATTCACAGTGTTAAGCTAGGTCAATTGATGAACACAGATGTAAATAGTTTTCATTTGTCCATGACCAGACACTAATCACTCTTTACATTTAATAAAGATGAAGACGCACGTAATATAAAATTATACAAATTTAATATACCGAATTAACACAAACAAAAACACTGTCTATACTTACTGAAAGCAGATGACATAAGCTCAATTAATTCCTGATAAAAAGTCGTAATTTTAATTTCCATCTCACTGAAATTACATGTAGTACTAGTATCACAACACATGGCTGACAGAAACAGTGACAAGAATCATGGATGGCGAGGATCCCGGCGAGTGATGAAGAATCCACTAGCAACGAAGACTCGCGCGGAGGATAAATAATATCCGAAAATCCGAACTTCAAATATTAACTTCAAAGGAACAAAGGCCACAAATATCGTCCCAAATTGTGTTACAAAGACCGTTGATTGAGCCATAAATGTCCACACATTTCCAGAGTGCAGAGAAACGTGTTTCCATAAGCCAGTGATAGTTCCAGGAAAGCATCACCATAACATAGCCACTCAAAATAACAAAAAATCAATGACAAACCCTACACGCAACGTTCAAACCACTGCTTTAATCAGTGTTTAATGCACGTTAACTGCAATCGATCAATTACTCCAGTAGCTGTAAAAAATATTTGCGCCTCAACGGTTCGGATCTTTACCTGAAGTATCCGTGAAATTGATCGTGCCCTCATTAAAACTCCGAAACAACTCAGAAATCAACCACAACACTCTTTGGCCGCCATGATTTAAATATCGAAGCTCTACTAATGAGTATGCGCACTTGCTGCGAACTCGGTGAAATTACGTCATATCAAGCAACCAATCAGCGGTTTTTGCGCTCTGTCAGACTACTGGAAGACGTACCATCAGGTTATATTGCATTTTACCTTGGCCATAAGTTAGGAATCAGTGCCAAGCTTTGCTCTTTGGTTTTTGCGTTGGTATCATGTGGAAAATCATTTAATGAAATTGAACTGTTTTTAGCGCAAAGATACCTGGACAACTTTGCCGAAAGACAGTGTAGGTACGCCAGACATGTCACTTCATATCTGGAGAAAAATGCATCTTTAGACCAAGGAAAGCTGCCATCATTTCCTTCTTTTGATGTGTGGAGACCGACCCCTAGCACAGACACAGTTCATCAATGCTTTCTGTACATTTTTAAGGAGAACGAACAGTTTTTTCGGCAAAATATGAGCGAGAAAACAGCTCATTGGATGAGTGGCGACCACACATTCAAAGTTGCTGCAAACATAGGACCAGATGGATCATGGTCTACGCAATTTGATTCTCTGTACATTGTCTTAAATGAAACTGGTCAGGTACTCACCTACAAGCTCACAAAGGGTACCACAATGAGTAAGGTGGAGGACATATTAAAGAACTTAAAGTGTAGATTGGATCAACAAAAAGCATCATGTGAGACAATTTTTGTGGATGACTGCTGCAAGGTTCGCGGCAAATTACAGCAGATTTTTCCAAACATGTTAATGTCTAAATTTTCCCATGGACTTCACGCACAAACATGTGGAAAACGTACACTAGTCCAGTATAAGACATGAGAAATTCATCATTCCTAAGTGTATTTAAAGAAGCGGAAGAAGATGTACATGACATCACGGTGTCCATTGAGGTGGTGCATGAAAATAAAAAATTGTTTGAGAGGAGATTTTATAAGCTGATGTCAAATCAAAATCCTCTAACCCACTAGACGATAAAAAATGGCTGGTCCCTTAATAATGATTTTTTGTACAAAGGGGGTGGGTCATGTAATTTTCAACCCTCGATCAGGGGTGGGTCAGTCAGTTTTGGGTCACATATTTTCCAGCCGCTACTTTTCCAAATGCTCCGACCCACCCACCCCCTCGGTACTTATTGACGAGTCCCTAATAGGCAGGGTATGACTTTTTTTTTGGGGGGGGGGTATTATTGGAGGGGGAATTTGTTTCTTTTTAAACTTGTGCCCGTTATATTTGTTTTAATTGCAATTCGGTGTTGTGTTATTTAAGTCCATTGTAAAAATACATACAAATCAATACAAGTTTTAACTGGACAGAGGCTTTCTAAGTGTTCTGTTTTTTATAAGCTAACAAAGCAACCAGAATGGTAGATAATCATTGTTGTATAGTAAACATTACAATGTACACTTTATTTGAAAGAACAGGAACTTGAATTGTCATTTCAATAATATGGGCATTCTCTTTGGGTGTTGGTGATTGAAAATATCAAATCTTCATATATTAATTTAATAATTTAAAGAAATAAAACATTAACTTCAACAATATTTAAAACTACCTTACACTACAATATTTATTTTCTTTCAATTTGTGATAACATAACATTTCTAAACGCCTGAATACACCTATGTACAAAATAAATTCCATACTCAAATTTACGTACATTTGTAGCATTCAGAAGGCAATAACTATGTTTCATATAAAATTGCATAGTAGATTTTATGTCAATTATATTCCGATTAAAATTAATATTATCATATATGTTCCACTGTGCCAGATAAGAGGGCATCACCATTGATTGATAGAAAACTTAATGCTTTAATATAAAATATAAACAAATTTGCCAATAAATCAGGTTTATCGTTATTCTGTATTTAATAGATCAGCCATTGTGCTATGAAAAAGCAATTAAACTGATCACTGGCGGTTTTAATCAACATAGATAGTTAACTCAGGTCTTTGCTCCTCAGAAACCTCTAGCTCACAATCCAATAGGCTACTTTCGAATTGTGCAAGACCAAAAGAACAGAGTCGAGGTTCAAGGGAATAATTTGCATTTCTTTAGTTTCAAACAAAAGAAAATGCAGATTACTCCCCTGAACCTTGACTCTGTTCTTTTGTTCTTGCACAATAATTTCTAAAGTAGCCTATTGAATATTGGTCATATGGGTAAATAGAATATGCGCCAAATATGTAGGGTGTTGTATGTATGTATTCCATGGCAGAGCCAAGAGAAAAATACAGTAGACACCCGCTAAATCGAACTCCCAAGGGAAACAAAAAACAGTTGAGATAGCGGGGGTTCAAGTTAGCCAATAGTAAATGACTGAAAAACAAAGGCAAGGGGAATGGGTTTGAATTCAAGATAGCGGGAGTTCGAGTTAACCAAGTTCGAGTTAGCGGGGTTCTACTGTATGATATTTCAACTTGGTTCACTCAGCTAAATATTCTTCAACGTCAGCCCTTTGGGGGTGAGCTTCCATCACATTTTCTAGCATCTCTCAGGTCTTGTCATCTTGTCATCTTTTTTGCTAAATGCTAACTTGTATTCATCAGGTGTTATGCCACAGGCTGCTATCTGGTTAGAATTGACTATGGTGGGGATCTTCTTTAGGAACACCACTTGCTTGTTTAAAGTCAGGACATTGCCAATCCCAGCAGTCTGCAAGCTGGCTATAGCCCCCTGTGTGGCTTTGCTGCTAGGTCTCTGTGCCGATGAAAAGCTCCTAACAATTCTTCTAACACAGACAAAGGGCCCAGGGAGGGAGAGAATTCGCTTCTTAATATCTTCGGATTGCACACCCACTTTTAATGCCATGGAAGATTTCTTTAGACTGCAAGACTGTGAAATACATGTAAAAACATTGATCATCATAAATGGATATAAAAACTATGACCAATAGTGTTAAGAGATATCAGAGAGATGAAAAAATTTAGCCTGGTGCAGTACGAGCATAATGTATTGGTTGTTTCCCCCCCCCCCCCCCCCTTAACCTTAGTGACTGAAATTGAAAGCATTTTCTGACCATAAGTAGGGGAAAAATAATAAATATATGATGTGATGTGATGTGATATAATTATGTGACATAAGATGACATAACATGTCTTGATATAACTTCATTTTGTAATCCTAGATGTACAGTACACATTTCTGGAGTAGCTTATTTTGTATAACAGTTTACAGTATCAATTAAACAATAATTATTTCCAAATTTATCTATTTATTGGGAAAATTGATTTATAGCCAGGACAAATGATGGCTGCATCTATTTCTTGGCATCTAGGGAATTGCTTTTCATTGTGTATGTTTATTTATATTCCCTTCTTCTGTATGAACTACATGTATGGGTCAAAAAACAAAAAAAGGAATATTTTAGTAAACGTGCTGTGATGTCAAAGGGTCAGGTAGTTGTTCACAATTTGAAACTCTGTGGTGGGAATTTGGCATAGCTGTCTTGACCTTGCGTTGAGGATTTTACAGTATTTCATTTGCACCTTAATTTTTAAAAAAGGTAAGGTTCCTTTCCAAAGTTAAACCCTAACCTTCTCAAGATGCAAAATTTCTTTAATAATAAGCTCCCCCAAGAAATAAGCCCTATTCCCCCTAAAAATGTTTTTTCACAAGTCCAAAAAGCTAAGGAACCTAGTCAATACTAATTTGTTTGCATTTTAAATCAATTATAATGATGACTATAGAACTCACCAGTTCTGAGATTCCCTTGATAGTCTCGAGGGTTTCTACACAGTCCGTTTGGTTCTGGGAGGACGTGGTGGTGCTCGTTTATTCCGTTTAGAGACTCGCCTGGCTGACTGTGGGGCGGCTGGACGGGAATTATCGACAGATTGAGCGTTACGGAGAGCGGCGATTAAGGTTGCATGTGAGCCCGTCGCTGGGAGATGCAAAGCCTGCAAGCGAAGCTTTAACACCTCTGATGATAATGACGAGAAGGCGTCTTTCCGTTTACCATGGACAGTTGTTCGGTTGCTGTTCCTGCTAGGGCGCACCATGGAAAAAGATTTACAATGGTTTAACGACCTACTAAGTGACTATAGTGTTCAGAGTGTGTACCACAAGGTAACTGTACTTTACACAATGTTCTTGTGCTTTTATAGTCAGACAGAAACTACGAATACAACCAATGGAAAATAATGTACTATAATGGTGCTAGACATCACGCAGTAAAATCACTCGCATGCATGAAACATTTGAGGGTTCTAGCCAACTACATTGCTCGAAAGAATCAAAACTAGACCGTGTTGCAACTCAGTAAAATACCGCGAGAGCAACGTACGTAAAATAAGATAAGACCACTCAAAATACCTGTGTTGTTGTGACCTTGACCGACCGTGGTGTCTAGTTCGTCACGTTCCATTAACCTCGTTTTACAGTTTATGCTGTAAAGCTTTCTTCAAAGCAAGTACCCCATCCCTGATAGTGCTCACAAAGTTCTTCATCTTTTGGGCAGCTTCGTAGAGACATTTCAATTCAATAATTCCCCAGAGATTTTCTTCCGTGTGATCATAACACACACAATCGTGTGTGGCAGCTATATAAGGATCTTCGGGACTTATGAAAATTCCACATTCATGAACTAACACATGCTTTCGTTGAGGTATTCCTTTATAAATTTGGATGACAACATGCTCATTTTCTCTACCCCATTTTAGCATTCTTTCTGTAAAAACAGTATGAGGTTTTGGTTGTAATAAATCTCTACCTACAAGCTCAGGTTTTACTCTTGGCTTTTCAACCGTGGATATCTCAATTTATGCCACTGAGGGCATTTGGCTAGTTTTTGCATTGTTACTTCCATTTCTTTTGCTTTTTCATATGTTAATTGCAATAATTTGAAATATTCAATTAACTCAGGTGACATCTGGTCAATTTTGGTCTGGTCTCAATTTTGTCTCCATTTAGAGGGGAAGGAGGGGGTGCTGAGGGCACTGCACAATTTGGGACTCTTTCTGTAGAAAATGATGGAGACACAGTGACTTCAAAACTGTCTTGGGATACATTAATTACAGAAGCTTCTGCTTGGTTACATTCCTTTTGACCTGCAAATTAAAGGGCATGACTAAAGCCTTACTCGTGTTAATTTTGATACCAGTAAACGTTACATAACTATTGCAAAGCAACAAGAAAATCGTCATGTTGAACACTGAAATTTTACTTTCTATAAAAGGAGCTGAAAAAGAGGTGCTTTGGACAGTTAATTAATCAAACATTAATTAAAATATTTTATTATATGGGAAATTAGGTTGGTTGAAATAAGCTCACTTGGGTGCTCCCAGGAACAAAAACTACACATGACTCATTGTTATTTCCATCACTTTCAGCTGTGTCGGTTTCTTCGGGGTCCAATTTAGGGAGTGATTTAAAGACACATGCATTGGCACAGATGTTTGAAAGCTCTTCTAGGAATCCTTGATATGCCACTTAGTAATCTGGGCCACCTTTTGTGCAGGCCAGAGGGGAAGCATTGTCCTTCCGAGCAGAAGCTCTAGGTGCTGACTCTCCTTTTTGCGGGCTGGAAATTAAGGGGCTGTAAGAGAATTGTTGTTTTTTTTGTTTTCAAATAATTTATTTCACATAATTCCAAATACAACATAAAATACAGCAACAAATACGATTCTAATGACTATACACTTGATACTATTAACAATACAATAATAATACAGAACAAAAAAAACTAATTAAGAAAAAAAGAAAAAGAAAAGGAAGGCACGCAAGCTGTTTATAGTTAAATATGTACATTTCAGACTATAAAAAAATAATAAATAAATAAATTTAAGGAAGAGCACATTCTTCTATTTGCCATTGGATAACTTTTTTTCTTTGAAATTATTTTAGATTTGGTTTCTTTTCCAGACACTTACAGGCATAAATATAATGTTTTAAAAGAATGATAAATAAGTGTAGTCTGCGTTTTTGGTAGTCTGTTGGCAGGGTTAAAAGGGGTATGTCGTTGAAAGTTATTTGCTTACTAGAAAGTCTTATATTAGTGTTATGCTCATGATTAAACCAAGTTAAAGCCTTAGCGTAAAAGGTTGTCGTCGTAGTGCAGGCTATAAATGTATGTTCCATAGGGTCTAGACTAAGGCAAAAAGTGCACGATTCATCATTAACTAATTTGAATTTAACCCATTGACTACTGGGCTTTTTCCAAAAAACGTCAATCTAACATCCCAGATGCCTATTTCTGGCCATTATCTCAACAGTTTAATGTCAAACTGTCTAAAACTTAGTTTAAAACACGGCAACTAACATCCCCTTCTACGTAGAAGCAACGAATTCAATATTTTCCTCGGGCATGCGCAGAAATCAAAATTTCGACATAGTTTTTGGGTTTGAAAAACCCACCTGACTTTAGGCTTTTCTTTTCCTTTTACTTTTTTTGCCGTTCTCGCTCTCCTTTTTCTCTCATATTATTTTGTGGTTTTGTTGGCCTTTCAGTCGTCTTTGTTCACATTGAAAAAGTTTTAGCCTAAACGTTGGGAAAAGGAAATTTTTTTGACAAAGAGTGTCAATGGTAGTGAAGGTCGCATTTTTTGGTGATTTTGGAGGAAAAAATCCAAGTTGTTTTGTGTGTATCTCTGGTCCAATTTAACGTTTCGTGCTCGTTTAGGCATGCTTTGTTAGACATTTGCCAACTCTATCCGTTGATTATCAAAGGCATCCTCTGGCGTGAACAGTGATGACGTCACAAGTGGTACAAGTCTGTGGTCTCTTCTTGGCCGATTTTGGCCGGTTTAGTAGTCAATGTGTTAAGCAAAACTCCTGAAATCCATTTTTGTGGTCTATTCAACCCATTTCAGCTTTCTTTTGATAGATCAATCAAAGTTATGTAAAAAAGAGCCATTTCTGGGAAAACAAGGTTCTTTGCTTAACCCATTGACTACTGGGCTTTTTCCAAAAAAACGTCAATCTAACATCCCAGATGCCTATTTCTGGCCATTATCTCAACAGTTTAATGTCAAACTGTCTAAAACTTAGTTTAAAACACGGCAACTAACATCCCCTTCTACGTAGAAGCAACGAATTCAATATTTTCCTCGGGCATGCGCAGAAATCAAAATTTCGACATAGTTTTTGGGTTTGAAAAACCCACCTGACTTTAGGCTTTTCTTTTCCTTTTACTTTTTTTGCCGTTCTCGCTCTCCTTTTTCTCTCATATTATTTTGTGGTTTTGTTGGCCTTTCAGTCGTCTTTGTTCACATTGAAAAAGTTTTAGCCTAAACGTTGGGAAAAGGAAATTTTTTTGACAAAGAGTGTCAATGGTAGTGAAGGTCGCATTTTTTGGTGATTTTGGAGGAAAAAATCCAAGTTGTTTTGTGTGTATCTCTGGTCCAATTTAACGTTTCGTGCTCGTTTAGGCATGCTTTGTTAGACATTTGCCAACTCTATCCGTTGATTATCAAAGGCATCCTCTGGCGTGAACAGTGATGACGTCACAAGTGGTACAAGTCTGTGGTCTCTTCTTGGCCGATTTTGGCCGGTTTAGTAGTCAATGTGTTAAGCAAAACTCCTGAAATCCATTTTTGTGGTCTATTCAACCCATTTCAGCTTTCTTTTGATAGATCAATCAAAGTTATGTAAAAAAGAGCCATTTCTGGGAAAACAAGGTTCTTTGCTTAACCCATTGACTACTGGGCTTTTTCCAAAAAACGTCAATCTAACATCCCAGATGCCTATTTCTGGCCATTATCTCAACAGTTTAATGTCAAACTGTCTAAAACTTAGTTTAAAACACGGCAACTAACATCCCCTTCTACGTAGAAGCAACGAATTCAATATTTTCCTCGGGCATGCGCAGAAATCAAAATTTCGACATAGTTTTTGGGTTTGAAAAACCCACCTGACTTTAGGCTTTTCTTTTCCTTTTACTTTTTTGCCGTTCTCGCTCTCCTTTTTCTCTCATATTATTTTGTGGTTTTGTTGGCCTTTCAGTCGTCTTTGTTCACATTGAAAAAGTTTTAGCCTAAACGTTGGGAAAAGGAAATTTTTTTGACAAAGAGTGTCAATGGTAGTGAAGGTCGCATTTTTTGGTGATTTTGGAGGAAAAAATCCAAGTTGTTTTGTGTGTATCTCTGGTCCAATTTAACGTTTCGTGCTCGTTTAGGCATGCTTTGTTAGACATTTGCCAACTCTATCCGTTGATTATCAAAGGCATCCTCTGGCGTGAACAGTGATGACGTCACAAGTGGTACAAGTCTGTGGTCTCTTCTTGGCCGATTTTGGCCGGTTTAGTAGTCAATGTGTTAAGCAAAACTCCTGAAATCCATTTTTGTGGTCTATTCAACCCATTTCAGCTTTCTTTTGATAGATCAATCAAAGTTATGTAAAAAAGAGCCATTTCTGGGAAAACAAGGTTCTTTGCTTAACCCATTGACTACTGGGCTTTTTCCAAAAAACGTCAATCTAACATCCCAGATGCCTATTTCTGGCCATTATCTCAACAGTTTAATGTCAAACTGTCTAAAACTTAGTTTAAAACACGGCAACTAACATCCCCTTCTACGTAGAAGCAACGAATTCAATATTTTCCTCGGGCATGCGCAGAAATCAAAATTTCGACATAGTTTTTGGGTTTGAAAAACCCACCTGACTTTAGGCTTTTCTTTTCCTTTTACTTTTTTTGCCGTTCTCGCTCTCCTTTTTCTCTCATATTATTTTGTGGTTTTGTTGGCCTTTCAGTCGTCTTTGTTCACATTGAAAAGTTTTAGCCTAAACGTTGGGAAAAGGAAATTTTTTTGACAAAGAGTGTCAATGGTAGTGAAGGTCGCATTTTTTGGTGATTTTGGAGGAAAAAATCCAAGTTGTTTTGTGTGTATCTCTGGTCCAATTTAACGTTTCGTGCTCGTTTAGGCATGCTTTGTTAGACATTTGCCAACTCTATCCGTTGATTATCAAAGGCATCCTCTGGCGTGAACAGTGATGACGTCACAAGTGGTACAAGTCTGTGGTCTCTTCTTGGCCGATTTTGGCCGGTTTAGTAGTCAATGTGTTAAAGAGTAATTTTTTTGTTACTATTACTCGATGCAGTAACCTAAAGGAGAACTGTCTTAGTTTATTGTGTTTTGTCCATCGGTGTATAAAAGAAAAAATTTTCTTCCAGTCCGCAAAAAAGAGGGAAATTTGATCTTCCAGTTTTTTATACCAGTAGGCTCGATAGTGACGTTTTCACTAAGTATTTTATAGTAGTTTTTGCAGCGCATGTAAGCTAAATCTAGAGAGGTGTTTTCTGAAAAAGATGATAGTAAAGTTGTATTTATTTCCTCATATAGAGGTGTTTGAGAAATCATAGCTTTCTTTTTCAAGTCAGATGGGATAGCTGCAACTAATTGAAAGTAATGAAGATAATTTTTTTGATCTTAAACTTATTTTGAAATTCTTCAAAAAGTAAAAATTTTCCATCGGCATTTAGGATGTCTTGCACAAAGGTAATCTTTTGCTTGAGCCAGGAACTCCAAAATACTGTATTATTTTCGATAGTTATAGCCTTATTATTCCACAATAAAAATTCGCCATAAGAATATTTTAGTCTTGTTCTTTAGTTCTTGAAAGTAAGATAGTAGTTGTCGATAAAAGGAAGGTAAGCATTTGTTGATTGAGGCAGCATTGCAATTGCACCTGAGAAGAAATTTCAACCACCATACGCTGAAAAATAGTAATTTGGAATTACTTTCCATAAGTCATCAGATTCACTCAGTAATCTACCTATCCAAGCTAGTCGAAAAGATTTAACTACTGTAGCAAACTTAACAAAATTAAGCCCCCCCCCTCCGTGAGGGGTTGGTACATGACTGCTCTCTTGATTTTATCTTTCCTATTCTTCCACAAGAAGGAAAAGAGTTGAGCTTGGGCAGTTTTGATAACGACATTCGGAACAGAAAGCATAGATGCTGAGTAGACTAATTGAGACACCTTGCGATTTAGCCAGCAAAGATTTGCCGTATACCGTAATAGACTGGGACAAATTCTGAGAAAGGCTTCTATTTAAAATTATGTCGGCAAACTCGAGGAAAAGTTGGTAAATACACTTTTTTAGATCAAAATTATGTGCTGAACACGAAAATATTGTTTACCAAGCTGGATTTTGAGTTTTAACCTTGAAATATGGCTTTTAAAAACGGACCTAAATACTTGACATGGAAACAAGGCTAAACTGTTTTCCTCTTTTTAAAGCCAGTTTGGAATCTAAATATTTTCCCAAAGCAGCTAACTCTAATATTCTTTTATTCTCAAGAATACAAATTGATGGTGGGTACTTTGATTAGACACATCACATCAAAACAATGTGGTCTCAAGACTTCATTTATGGGGACTACCATATGCCCACTAACTCGATTTTAATTTTAAAGCGCTAAACTAATACATTTTGTTTTTTAAAACTCTAGCGTTGTGTTTTTATGGATGGAGAACTTGGAAACAACTGCTTTTGGTATGCACCGGGCAAAAACTTTGCATTCCAAAATTTCAGTTGTGCAAAAAAATATATAAACTAAGGTAATACAATTTACAATATGCTAGGTCTGAAGTGGTTATTTTAATAATTGGTCCGACTTTTCTCATTCCTTGTTTCATCCAGACAAACCCATTCATATGTCTTGACTCTGATCAGAAACATAATTTACTGATGTGTGTTGAAAAAAAATCAAATTTGAATAAACAAACAAAATAAGGCACTGAGGCATCAGTCAAAATACAGTTTCATTCAAGAAAGTTTCATTCAAGGTTTCAATTTTTAGAGTGTTATTGGTGGCAGTACATGAACATGGTCCGTATCCTTCTGCTGTTTTTCAGAGCTCAAATTGATGGAAATATTATCAGATGGGACCGGCTTACCCTGGGTGCCAGAGGGATTTTTTTTTCCTTTTTCCTTTGCATGAACTGTAAGCGGTGAAGCCGCGACGAGCCACAAAAACCTCTGGCACCCAGGGTAATGGGACCTATACATCTGTATGCCTTTCACAGGATGCTGCTATTTTTCCATGGTTATAATCACACAAATTACGCGCAGTGGGATCCTGTGTACCTTGCACAATTGAGGCAGCTCCCAGCACTGGTACAAACCGAGTTTGACAAGGCAACTGGGTCGTAAAAGGCTAGTATCAACGACTTAATCAGGCCAATCCAGATCAAGCTTGATCAAAGTTAAGAGTAGCTCAATGGTACCGGAAAGAGAGGCAGAGGGATAGCTGGCATTACGCAAGGATGACTGCAGCAGCGCTGTGTAGATGGTCTCTGTCATAAAACCTTTGTGCGCCTATTGCTGCATAAACAAGGAATAACGAGTCTAACCCGTCAAGGAAACTGCGGGATAATAATTAATGCCGGCGAGAAGAAAGTGATCGAGTTGCTGCGTTAGGCAAACGTTTGCGATGTCAATAAACAGACAACGGTACATGTACCTGCAAGGTGGCAGAACATGGTCACCGAAAACTTGGCAACAACACAGATTTAAAGCAAACAGCCTTGGGCAGGAGTGTGAAGGAAAGGCTTATAGTGCTAAAAGAAGATGGGTGTCATAATAAAATAGCCCGGGGGGGGGGGGGGGGGGGGGGGAATAGCTCAGGGATCCTCTGCCCAAAAATATAGCGACCACATTTTCCTCCCTTTATAAAGCTAAAAGAAAGAGAGTGGGATGTCTGCCGCCATCAAAGCCGACAGAAGCATCCTTCAAGCAGGGTATGATGCTGGTAGAAGAGTAGATTTGCCTTGAATTCTCAGCCATGAATTAATGGAAACAGAGCTGTTATCGAGTTGGACGGAATGTCCTCGGGTCACCCCAATCACAGGACGACCGAAATTAGTGGAAGGCATTCAGAGTGCAACACAATATTCTATGATCTTGCTGATAAATTTGTGAAAACTACTTGTCTCGCTCTGGTATATCTACATCTAAGAAGCGTAAGTATCTGCCCATTCACACGATTCGTGATCATGAGTCCCGGTCATGAGTGTCTAAAGGAAACAATTCCTGAAATGGAAACCATTATCTCCATTCATGCGATAACAGGCTGTGAAACAGTGTCCTACTTTGCTGTCAATAGCAAGAAAACGTCAAGGAAGATGTTCACAGAATACCGCATGCTGCTGAGAAACCTAGGAAATGGTGACCTGGATCATTCAATAGTGAAATCTGCTGAGAAGTTAATTTGCAGAAAATACAATGTAACTTAAGTGGAGCGCGCGCAACGTTTTTTTTTGGAGGCTGGTCACCGGAAGCTCTTCTGCCGACGAGTGATGCAGCACAATGGCATAATTATTAGAAGGGCGAACAAGCGCATGTTACACTCCCCACACTCCCACTTCCAGAGACTGTATTGGACAAAACTGAATGGCAAGCTGATGTCTCTTGCCCCCGTACCTGAAAGCTGTGATGAGATGGTTAACTACTAGTACTGTGGCTGCCAGAACGTAGGACTGTCATGCACAGGAGCATGCAAATGCAGAAGTACTACAGATAGCCACTGCCAAAGTGTCGTTTTTCGGAAACCAAGGAAAGTGAATGGTACAGTAGAGTAAAATGGTTTAGCATCTTTAAGTATAATTATTTTTAGAATAGGTTTGTTCAAACAGCTGATGTGAAATTCGGTGTCTCCGCTCTTGTTGGACAAGGGGAGATGTCAAATATCAAGAATATCCTGTTACCACTGCGGTCTGTTTCAGAAGATGCTTACAACGCCCCATATTTCCGCGATGACCAAATTTTCCAGATTGTTTTTAAGATGTATGGTCAGCGGCGATGTTCCAAACTCCAGTCACGTGACCAAAACCATATTTTTCATCTAGAAAAGTGTCTACCAACTTTTCCTCGAATTTGCCGACAGAAGTCCACTTTTGCGAAAGTTATCCCAGTCTATAAGATCCCTCGAAAACCATAGATTCAGTTTCGTTTTCATTTTCCTGATTTTGGTAAAGAAGTTTTCCTCAACATTCTCGTCTTGGTTATAAGATAGAGATGTCCCCAGAACTTTAATTGGGTCCTTTGTACACTTGAATTCAAGAATCTTGGAATTACTGTTTCTTAGTCCCTAGCCACATTGCTTTAGTTTTTTCTTTTTATTTAATTTTAGACCTGATACGGCTCCAAACCGTTCAATTTCTTGGAGGTGTGATTTAAGTGAATCTGTACTATTAGTTATCAAGGTTGTATCATCCGCAAATTGTGAAATTTTAACTTCTTTATCGTTTGGAAGAGATATGCCTCTACAGTTTGGATTTTGGCGGATCTTTAATGCTAACAGTTCTACAGCAATAATAAACAGTGAGGGGCTGAGCGGGCACCCCTGTCATACTCCTCTTGATATATCAAAATAGTTAGTCATAAATCCACCATTCATGACGGAGCTTTGTGCGCCGTTATAAAGAATAGAGAACCATTTTTAACTCGTGGATATACGAAGCGTAGCTACGGGTTTTTGTGAGGACTCCGATATGCAAATGTGTCACTCACTCACTCACTCACTCACTAAGGTGTAGACACTTTCGTAATTAGTCGTAATTAGTCGGCCCGAACTCGAGAGCGCTCGAGCCCGACGCCATATTGGAGAAGTAACCACGCAAACACGATAGCTCGCATTGACTTGTGTCTGAGCGAACAGGGAGATTACAGTGAGTGGTCATTTTTTCTCGCGTTTTTCGGACGATGAGCGAAAGTTTCAAGTTTCAATACTAATAACATTCCTCCGTCGTCTTCTAAGAACGGGTTGGGATTCGAACTCTCGAAGTCCTGCTTCAGAACTCAGAACACTACCACTGTGCCACGCCAGCAGCTGTTGGGTTTGAAGGTGTATTCAAAACATATAAATGCATTTATACCCAGACTCGAGTCAGCGCGAGCCTCACTGTTGTGTTTGCGCGGTTACTATTTCACTCCGTGCATGCATCGTGCCCAGAGCCTGTATTGTGGTGATTTTGTAGCACCATTAGGTGTCTTACTAAATTGAAGTGGACTTCGAATGTTTCGAACTAGTACTATGGCCAACTTGAAGGCTGAATTTCATGAGCCTCTGACTCGTCCGGGCGTTAAACATGACGAGGAGATGAGCATTTGCTCTTCGACCCCTCAAGCTCACGGGGGGTATATAAATTCCAGCTTGCTGGAAATTGACCTGAAAATGAGTAAATCTCATGCTAATGTGGTAAGCTTTGATGAGAATGTGTCTTATTTGCTTTTGCCGACCTTGACAAACTTATGTGAGCGAAACGAACACTTCTTAATGAACGAAACAGCTATTGAAAACAGGACAGACATTGGCACAATTGACGAGTCCATGATGCGAAACCAAAGTTATGTGGCCATCCAGGACAACAAACATCGCTTGGAAGACTTGTGTTCTGATTTAAGCTTAAATACTAGCAGGAATGGAGTTGAAGAAGTATCGAAACGGTCAAGAAGTAAGTCAAAGTTTACTGGTAAATATGGACGCGCCTGCCGTGACAGAGAACCATCGAGATTACAATGCAAGAAAATCAGTAAAATGTTCAAAAAAAGTAAAGGCCGGTTTACACGCTATGATTTGTCGGCCCGATTTGATAAGAAAACGATCGAGCGGACGGAAATCGGGCCGATTTTTAAAAATCTGTTGCAGCGCAACAGATTTTATAAATCGGCCCGATTTTCATCCTCGCGCTATATCGATAAAAGAGAAATCGGCCCGATAAATCGTAGCGTGTAAATGAGTCTTACGAGTGTGCCGACAAATCGTAGCGTGTAAACCGGCCTTAAGTCAAGTAGAAAACGTATTAAGCGTTATATCATGTACAATACACCACATTCGTCTGCAATGAAAAACTTTCTTTCCATCGATTTCCGAATTTACCTTGCCACTAGATTGTGTAGAAGTAGACCTGTTGGAAAAAATACTTGTTTACTGTTGTATGACTCATGATATTTATATTGTGAAAACAAGAACTAATAAGCATAAAAATACAGATGTATTGCTTTATGTTAATGATCATTGTGGCTAGAATGACTGTTATTCAATAAAGTGTAATAAAATTGCATGCACGGTATTCTGTGTTTTTAAAGTGCAACAAGCCCATATCGCAAAGAAAAATCAGGAATCCCTTAGTAATAGCACGTTATTAATCTATCTATCTAATTTCGGACACCTCTGGCTCTGTAGCCTTCTCTCAGGAAGCCCAATACTACAGTGAGTTAATGCAGGCTGTTGCTTTCGTAGGCACTTATTATCACATATATGATCTCTGGAACAGGCGGAAAGGTCCATAAACCTAACAAGTTAAATTTCTAACATCCCCTCAAGTATGTGTTTGTAATATGTGTACAACAAAAGCCGACGAACAAAGCCTTGCCTTTGTGAGATGACAGCAACCTCGCATTGTATACGACCCTAGCCTTGTTTTAACAGGCTTTAATAATAGAACAATAATTGCAAGTTCACTAACATGTTTCATCTCTAGATTACTTTATCCACGAGTTGGCCATAGGTATTCTTTGATTTGAAATTGTGTCCAAAATTAAACACTTTCGGAGCTTTTTTTTATTTTTATTTTTATTTTTTTATTTTTTTATTTTTTTAACAAATTTTATTGAGAAGACAATAAGTAACAATAAATATTACAATAATATTACAATAAATATTACAATAAGTTACGCTTAGAAATAAATTACAAAAAGAGAGAAAGCAATTATGAAGTTGCAGTTACAAGACTTTACGATTATGATTACAATAATAATTATTATACAAGTCACAATTTACGTACACTCCTGATGTTTTTTAAATACTGATATATTTACTGCATAAAATCTTTCCATTTCATATTAAATCGAGTAAGTATATTTGCACGTATGGCAATATATTTTTCTAAATTTATTTTTTCTCGCACGGAGACGACAAAATCCGCAAATTGGTATTTTTGTCATTTTTTGCGCAGATGTACAGGAAGTATTTGCTGATGAGAATAAGGTGGTTGAGGGTTTGAAGCGAAGATGAGCCTTTTAAGACACCGTATATTATTTCGTATTCTGTAAAGGCTGTCGCAATATGTTTCTTACATAGTGCGTGGTACCACTCAGCAAATTCTTTCCAGAAAGACACAGCCAATGGGCAGTGCACAAATAAGTGAGAAATAGTTTGTTCGGTGTCAAGGCAAAAAAGACGAAAAGGGGAATTGATCTTTTTCATTTTGTAGAGGAGGCTATTGGTAGTGAGTATATTGTATATCACTTTAAATTGAAACACGGATAATTTGACTTCTTTTGTTGCACTAAAAGGAATTAAGTACACTTTACGGCATTGAGATGGATCAAAACCACATTTGACAAGTCTTTTTTTCTGCCGTAGGTGGAGGGAGATTTTTACGATTAATAAGCAGATTAAACACTTCCGGAGCTTTTGATATGAAGCTCCATTCTAATGTATCGAACGCCTTTTCGAAGTCAACAAAAAGTAGTATTCCGGGAGATTTCATATCTGAATATTCCATTTTATTATACGACATGGCATTTTAGAGTGCGAATACGCACAAAGACGAGAGCAGATATGAGACCGTATTACACGGGTCTCAGTCCCCCTGACCGCGCGCTACGGAAAACACTGTTGAAAGCCTATATTTTACGAAAGATATTATGTCGTATAATAAACAATTTATTCAGCGGAAAGTTGTGTAATACGGCTGGGTATTTTTACTTGTCAGTGTTTATTTTTTCTCGCCTAAAGGCTCGAAAAAATAAAAACTGACTCGTAAAAATACCCAGCCGTATTACACAACTTTCCGCTGAATAACCTCTATATATGACTCAGGAGTCTTATATTTTGGCCTATATATCTACCATTAACAAATCCGGTTTGATCAGACTGTACTACAATGAGTTGCAAAATGGTTGAGACACTCTCTTCAAAAACAGGATTTCATTTCAAAAGCATGTCTTCGTTTGAAAAATAAACAAATAATTTCATTTCTAACCCCCCCTCCCCCTTTCAGTGTTGTTTCTATATGGTTTGAATGTATTCCCGACATTTTGACAACATTGATAAGGGGGGGAGGGGGTGTACAAGGTATAATTTTTAAAATGTCTGAAGTTGTCCTCTTAACGAAGAGTGTCTCAACACTTTATGCAAACAATTGTCTCATTGGGTTATCAATACAATTACCGATTGCGAAGAGATTAGCCGATGAAAAAAGCCCAAAATTGTACCAATAATAGGAAAATAATTGTTTATTACAGTATTACCAGTAAGGAATTGTAATTTAACAAACGAAGTGAAAAAATCGTGGCTTTCAAACATTTGAAATTCGTTTTTTTTACTTCATTTGTCACGCGCTCAGTCACACAATTTTCAACACTTCAAATTACGTAACATGTGGATATCGCGTGACGAACACGTTTAAGCTCGTAATAACGCATTTCTTTCTGCCCATCACAATGTAAAACAGTCAATGGAAAGAGAAAGCTGTCTTAATAAATTTCCACAAACGAAAAAGCTCTATCTATTTTAAATAAAATTTCCGCACGGTCTACACAATTTGGACGGTCAACACATAGGTAAATAAAGTAAGATGATATATTTTATATATTTATCGCTGTAGACCGTAGACCGTTGTAGACTGCGGGGGTGGTATTTATTTCACTCAGCTCCGGAAGATGTCAGAAATGTAGAGATGAGTTATTGCAGTTTAAAACAAAGAAAGCAAGACATTTCAGCTTCAGCAAACGGTTTTGGGTTGAAAAAAATCCGAATTAGTTAGGCATACCTGCCTCACAGCGACTCGGGTAAATCCCTAACAGAAGTGCCTTCTGGTTTGGTCCCGCCATGCGTTCGCATTTAGTTTCCATCTCGTACACCTTCGCTATACTCGGAGTAAGTTGCATATCTCTTAAGGAAGTCCATACGAGGACGGTAGTAATAGTTTTAATCAAACTACACATAACAGCTGTGCGCGTGGAATATAATAACTCAGCGTAATTGTACTTATCGCTACGAATACAACAAAAATGACCTGTGAGATTTCAGCTAGATGTCGAAAAAATAACAAATTTGAAATATTTTCAACAATTGGGTACCATGTGCATTTGATTTAATGAATTGGACTATCAGAAATATGCTTTATAGTTTTCCCTTCGCGTTTCTTATTTCACATGCTGTGCTCTACGTGTCTACAACTGCGCAATAAACGCTTATCTCTTCAATCTAGTTGCGCCTCTTGAGTCAACGGGTACGTAAATATACCTTTTTATCGCCAATTTAGATTATAGATTTACTAATTTCGTCATTACAAATAAATCAAAGCGTAATATGGCCCGGCAATTGCACTACTGATCAACTAGCGCATATTGTTCAACGCGCACCCCTTGCCAAAGAGAATTGCAGGCAATTACGTCAAAACCAAAAATGCCAAGAATGCGCTTTTCTATTGTGCCATTTTGAAACGCGCAAAAGTATATAAATGAAATACTGTTTTTTAAAACCGATACATTGAAAAGACAAAGTACACCAAATTTCATCTCTACTGAAAAATCAAAACAACAGTACTTGAGGGTTACAGTACTCAGACAATGAGTTGCAAAATGGTTGAGACACTCTCTTCAAAAACAGGATTTCATTTCAAAAGCATGTCTTCGTTTGAAAAATAAACAAATAATTTCATTTCTAACCCCCCCTCCCCCTTTCAGTGTTGTTTCTATATGGTTTGAATGTATTCCCGACATTTTGACAACATTGATAAGGGGGGGAGGGGGTGTACAAGGTATAATTTTTAAAATGTCTGAAGTTGTCCTCTTAACGAAGAGTGTCTCAACACTTTATGCAAACAATTGTAGTTTTGGTAAGTACTGTTCCATTCTCTTCGCCATTACCTTGGAAAGTATTTTGTAGTCTATGTTGAGTAGAGATATAGGACGCCAATTCCTCAAATCCATCAGGTTAATATCGCTTTTAGGAATAAGTGTTATTGTTCCTCTTTTCTGGGAGATAGATAATGATCCTTTTTCAAAGGCTTTGTTATAGGAATTCAGAAGCTCTCTCCAGAGAAGATCAAAGAAAGCTACATAAAATTCCTTCATAAATCCATCCTCTCCTGGGGTCTTACTGTCCGCAAAAGACGTTAGCACGTCTTTCATTTCGTTGGAAGTCAGCTCTTTTTCCATCGATTCCTGTTCATCATCATTTAACTGTGGAATGATGATATCTTCAATGTAGTCGTTAATATTTTGTTTGTGTTGGTTGCTATTGATTTTTGAGGTATACATTTTCCTATAAAAGTCTTCAATTTCCTTATTAACTTGCACAGGATTCGATGTTATCTCCTCTGTATCTAATTTCACTTCTCGGATCAATTTTTTCTCATAATTTGTTTTTTCTAGATTGAAAAAGTATTTGGTTAGCTTTTCTCCTTGTTCTATCCATTTCATCTTCGATCTGAACATGGCCTCTTTCCCTTTTGTTTCGTGAATTCGTTTTAATTCTTGCTTAGCAGTTTCATAATTTTTCAGGATCTCCTGGTCAAAAAAATTACCATTGCAAATTTTATGGTCAAGCTCTTGTAGCTCATTTTGAAGGGATTCTTCTTTACTTCTTAATTTGCACCTTTTTTCTTTAGAGAATCCAATAGTTTTGGAGCGTAATTCCATTTTTATTAGTTCCCACAGAAGTTGTTTGTCAACAACTTCAGAATATTTTTCTAATATTTGTGGATAGTAAAATTCAATAATTTCTTTGCAATTCTCATCCTCCAATAGCGTATTGTTAAATTTCCACAAACCTGGACCTCTTTTAAATTCACTTTTAATTTCAATGTTTAAGAATATTGCTTTGTGGTCGGGAGCTATTGAGACACGTATTTCCGCTTTTTAGCGTCACAAGATAAAGAGCGGGAGATGAGAAAAAAGTCAATTCTCTATTTTAATTTCAAAGATTTTGACTCCTACGTAAAATATTTATTGTTGGGATGCAATTGCCGATAAATATCAACGAGGTTAAGTTCTTCCATAAGGTCAGCAAGATTATTTCTGTAAATTGTAGCTTTCCATGGCTGGCCGCCACGCTTGTCGATTCGATTGAGAGTGATGTTCCAGTCACCTGAAAGAATGACTTTTGAGGTGTCTGTTTTCGAAACGAGTTGTTCAGTTAGTATTTTCATGAAACCGTCTTGGTCACGATAGTTATTTGGAGTGTAGATGTTTGTAATGGAAAAACATTCGTCCCCTATTGTAATTTTTACGATTAAAAATCTTCCATGCGGGTCCGTTTGGACTAGTAATGAGTACATTTCTTGGAGACAAAACACTGAAGTTTTTTGCATTTTCAGGTAGGAGAATATTGCTCTAATTTTGTTTGGATTACGTAAGCCTCGCACATTTAAAGAAAGTAATTTTAGCTTGCGCGACATAGAATAATTAAATGTTAAGACCACACGTACACAGAAAAATAAACAAATATATACAAAAAAACACGATCACAAAGACAATAACTAATATTAATTACTGACACTTACCTCTCCTGAGATCAGCAATCAAACAAAGAGATCCGCATAACGAGAGAGGTAAATCAAGGTGTTACAGTGAAATAATTTTATGCGTAATTAATACTAAACATTGTCTTTTACTTAGAGGAATAACAGTTTTGAAGGAGAAAAAAAATATATGACTATAGTTTTTCTAAATCTTCTTCCGAGTTGATCTTGATTAAAGCAGTCGAATTCCAATCTGGCCTGATAAAGATCTTCCCGTCTGTTGTCCATACTCTCCAACCTTCATGTAATCGTTTTTTTGTCCCGTACCTTCTTGAATAATGCAGCTCTGCATGCTGTGAGATTTTCATTTATGTAGATTTTCTCGGCGCCTGAAATGTGTTGGACGTTAACTTTTCTTAGTTTTCGGCGGCCCCGGTACATTTCGTCTTTACTGTAATAATTGCTAAAACGAACAATTATTGGTTTGTGTTGACGGCTACCTTTTTTAAAGCGGTGGACAATGTCGATGTCTTCCGGTCTCAGATCTACATCCATACATTGTGCCAGTTTGATTACGATCTTTACAGGATTTTCGTCTTCCACTTGAGGGATGCCATCTATTTCTAAATGATACTTCCTTGTAAATTGTTCTAGGTCGTCGTGTTTCGTGGATATTTCCTCAATTTGGGATGTATTCTTCTGGATGCTTTCCTGCAAGTTGGCATTCATTTTGCTCATTTCTTCCTTCAGAGCTGAATTATTCTTCTCTGTTTCCTTCATTTTTCATCTCGGGATTACGTCACGATGACGTAATCTCGATATATCATATGGCTTAGCGGTCACGTGACTGTCACAATTTTTCTGTGAACAAATTGTCCACAACTGATGTCATGTTAAAGCCACAATATTGACCACCTGGTTCGAATTTCAGAATTCCTTCCTCTTGTGATCTTCTAGTGAGGTACAATTTCATTTGTTGCTTTACATGGCGTAGAAAGTGTGACAGATTTTGCGAGCAAATGTGGGCCAGCAAGTAGCCATGGTAAAAGTGTTTGTCATTGGGGTGAATTGGGGCAAAGGACTTCTCAAATGAACGAAAATTCAACCTTGTGCACTCTGAGTTATTCAGGAGAGAGGATATGACACAAACTAAATAATTCGTGGAATGATGACCTGTCCTGTACGCCGTTGGCCGTTCCTGTACGCCGGTGCATTCCTTTACGCCGGTGAGCGTTTTGCGATAGTAGAGGAAGGCCGGACAAGCTGAAACGTGTGGAACTTCTCCGAGTCCGATCCGAGAATAGCTAACAGAACATTGCAACTCTCTTACCAGCATTGATCAATTTTTGTTTGTGCTTCTTTCTTTGGCTGGAATTGCTTCGGGATATCGTCACTGGAATGGGCCAATGTAATTATATTATCTAATGTTTTTGTTTGCTGTTCTGAACATTGTCGTGTCTTTAGGTCTTTTTATTTTGCTGTATAAATTACAGCAAGGGTTGTACTAAACTTTTTAGTTTTTGTAAAACGTGACCAGCTTCTTGGGTCAAACAGCATTTTGGGTGTTTTAGCGTAAACTTTGTTGCATTTTATCGTTATCAAACTCAGCAAATTTATTATTGCACACATGTAAGCTTACTGCCTATAATTTATTAACATGTAAAATATATATACAAACTATATTAATTGAAAATACAAATAATTGCTTGGCTTGAATTACAAACAACAAGGAAAGCCCATCGTAACAACCTGCCTTTCTGATGAATAATTTGAAACTCATATTCTTGCTTTTCAGAAAGAATGTTTAAGCACTGAATAATAAATGTTACAGATTCCCAGACATGCTGGATTTGTAGCAACTTGGTGAATGTACACGTAAGTTACTTGTTTGTAGTCATTCTGAGATTCATCCATTGCTCTTTTCCTTGATTTAGTTTAATCTCCTTTTTATTCAATACATGTAATTACTGTATTTTGTGATGTTGCCCTGGTTTTTTCTCTCTCTTGTTAAACTTTTGAGTCGTGACTTGAAATTGTGAAACCCCGCTTCTTCGATGTTTAATATCTCACTTGGTTTAATAATATTTTCACTGGGTCTAATTCTTCTTCTCTTGGTTCAGAATATTTTATTCGATTCAAAGTAATGTTTTAATTCATTCTTCGGTCTTCGTTATTTCAATGTCCTGCTTTGGTGGATGAAAGGAGGAATTTAGCAAAAAGTCTGCACGTACAGTTGTCATCTTTTGGCAAGTTTCAGTCAGGTCATGTCATGCAAGCATCTCATAATAATTGTAATGATTAATATCAGAGTTGATAAATTTTTAAGTTCTAATCGCAGTGAAAAAAAATTCTTCCCCCAAAGGCAGGCCATGAAATTTACACGTATTTTTGTCATAATCCCCTTATGGTGCATGTCAATGCTTGTCAATGCCGCCCCCCCGCCCCCCAAAAAAAAAAAAACTTGTTTCTCTTTTATACTGAACATTTATTTCATGTCAGTCCATGCAATAGTCTCATAATCATTGTGTGATTAATAATCAGAATGTGAATTAGATGGGAATTAAAGGATAAATTTTGAGAAACTAGAACAAAGTAAAATAAAAGATTTTTTGTGACGCTTTGTCCCCTGTTTTATAGACTGTTCCCCTAAAGGAGAGTGGAATTTATTTGTCAATAAATGTGTTTTTCGATCTCTTTATACAGAATAGTCGAAAACAGTGATAAAATATATTTTCCTGTTTGAACTGATCAAAGTGAATCCACATTAAATACAAAGAATGGCGGCAAAAAGTTTTTTTACATAAATATCAGAAAAATTAATATGTAAAATATACATTTACTTTGATTATAAAACGAACTACCGAAATGTGTGGTATGTTTTCAGCATGATACTATTAAGATTCTTGAGGTGCTTATTTTGGTCCTCCATGTATCGGCCTTTGTGATTCCCACTTCGGCTCAAAATATACAACAAACCCGACCCCTCTTGGGGCTCTCGTATGTCTAAAAAATCCAAGCTGCCCCTGGCTGGGCAACGTAATAACGGTTTGTTGTCAATAGTCTGTGTATTCCCTGTACTCTCCATTATGGAAGACATTGATCACCGTCATTCACATCTTTTTTTGTAATAATCTATGTCTAATTAACCTGACAGTTTTTCTCTTCAATTCATACATCACCAAGTGAGGCCCAATACTGCAACTGGAGTTAAAAAACCGTTTTTAAAGCTTTAATCAAACACCTTTACACAGAAACCCTTCAATATATAATTTCCACTTTAAGCACTGTACACTAGTCCATCAAGGATTTGTTGCAATTCATGTATAATTAACTTTAATCAGGAAATACTTTTGTTTGTACTATGGTATTGGGAGAGGCAGTGCGGTCTAATGTTAGTTGCATTTGACTCTGATTGAGGCACATGGTCAGGGGCATTTGTGTTCTGTTCTTGGGCAAGATACTTTGTCTTTGACATTGTCGAACAGCTTAAGCCTGCTATGCTGACATAGAACTTTTGTTCTATAATCCGAACAATTGATATCGTTAGTATTAGATATAACCACTAGATGTCATCATCAGTTGTCATGGGACTGTTAAAAATGCCAAACAATCGCCAAATGTTTGACATTTTGAGGCCAATAACTTAAAATCTACATGGTAAAGTTTTCCTTTTCAGCACCTTTTCGCTTACCTGATGTAAGGAACATTCTACCAAGTTTTAAAAAAAATATGTACATATGTTTTAGAACCACATATATTTCATTAGTAATTTTTATTTAAAGGTGCTCAAAAAACACCTGTACATAATATTTTTCTGAAATTGGTCTAAACTTTCCATAATAATATTATTATTATTAAGTCAATCTCTATTAGCAGAGTCACCTTCGATGTTGACCACTTTAATAGAGGGTGATCTGACAAATTTACAATTTAAAATTTAAATGTTAAGGTTTACTCCACAAAAGCTATTACCCAAACAATAGCTTCTTATGCTGATTACATATTTTATGTTGTGTTTGATGAGTCTCTACAAGAAACTGACATGCTTCACTTATCACTGTGTCAAATATCGCATGTACTAAACTAAGGTCAAAAATAACAAGTTTTCACTTGACAATTTTGCCTGCTCGTGTGGAAAGGTAAATTTGGCATATTTTTTTTTTGTTTTTTTTTTTTTTTTCTTTTCTATTTTTTATTTTTTTTTTTTTTTTTTTTTTTTTTTTTGTTTTTTTTGTTTTTTTTTTTTTTTTGTTTTTTTTTTTATTTTTTTTCTTTATGTTTTTTTTTTTTTTTTTTTGTTTTTTTTTTTGTTTTTTTTTTTTTTTTTTTTTTTTTTTTTTTTTTTTTTTTTTTTTAAGCGATTTTTTTTGTTTTTTGTTTTTTCGCTTTTTTTTTTTTTTTTATTTTTTTTTTTTTTTTTTTTTTTTTTTTTTTTTTTTGTTTTTTTTTACTTGACACTAGTGTCCCTTGTTCATAACTGACGTTAGTTCATGTGCGTGCAACAACGGAAAATAGCCAAGGAATCCCTGTGCCCAGCGGCCTTATATTTTTGCTTGCGACCTGGGTCTATTAAAGATGATAATCCGCTGTATCAATATTAATTGTTTGTTACAAAGAAAAATTGTCAAGGAAAACTTGTCAAATTAAATGTTGTTGTTTATCCACAGTGGAGCAAATAAAATTGTCAATGTCCCTTGTCAGGAAACTTGCTCGTGTGAAAGGGGCTTTATAAACAGGTCTTGGACTCCATCACTGTGATATTAGTACCCTTATCCTTGCTTTGATTTTTACTTTATGTCACCTCCCTTTCTCCTCCTGGTAATTATTTGCGTCCCTTAAACCCGCAGCAGTGCCTCTCTCCTCCCAGGATATACGAATGGTTACCTCAGCAACATAATGCTGGGTGGGAAACATAACCATAGGATAGTAATTTTATCTGAATGACATTCATTCTCCCAATTATAATTATTCATATTTATGCAGCATAAATCTGTATACAGCATCTTCATTATCATATATATATATATCCGCAGATGCCCATTGGGCCCCTTGATTGTTTGTAAGTACGGAATTATTCTTCGTTAGTTCTTCGATCTTCGCTTGCGAAAATTTGAGCGACGTGCGAAGTTCATTATAATTATGTTGCATTACCTTTAGGTCATTTATCACACTGTTCATGTTGGTTTCAATTTGCATTAGTGCCTTCCACATGTCGACAGGAGACGGACACATTTCGTCTTGTTCATTTTGTACCGCCATAGTCGAAGGGCTGGTCTCGCCTTCCAAGGTATTTTGTTTCGCCTCGTGTTTTGGTGAGGTATCGCTACTTGATCCACTGCTGAGCCTGTTCACTGCTTTCCTCGGCTTCTTCCTTTTGCCCGGCATATTTAATTAATTTCATGTTCAAAAACCTCTCTCGAAGCGGAGCTCAACAACACACGTCCATCCGCTGTAACCGCTCGCCTCAGTCCTCAAAAGAAAGAGAATTGTTACCAAACACCCTATTCCACCTTAAAAAGGGAAGCAGCAGTACAGTGAATTAATTAAAACAAAATTCAAAACATACATGTAATATCATGACCGTACTCAAAGATCTGTAAGCACCTTTATCTACATATAGTCTGGCACAGCGTAGTGAGTGAAATGAGGAACAGAGACAGAATAATCAAACTAACTATATTTCTGCCATGTGCGATCGAGCTACAATGAAATGGTGTAATCGGACCGAGAGGGTCTCGGTCCTAGTTCCCAACATCTCCCCTCTTGTAAAAAAAGAAAGGTTTTTACAACAATGGAAAAATACACAAGTTATAAAAGAGTAAGACAAGAAATGTCAGTTAACTTAGACCATACTAGGTCAGTTCATAGTCTTTGAACCTCAAAGGAGGTTTAATTATTCGGGTTCACATTGTGTGTTGTGTTCACTGGGGAAGTCTCTGAAGTGGCACTTTCGAGTGTAGATCCAGAAGGTCTGACTTGGTTGGCTTCAGATGCAGAGCTCTCAGTGTTGTTGCTTGCGTTGGCGTGAGTCGCAGAGCTCTCTGTCTCATTGGCTGGGGTTTTTCTGTGCCTAGCTGTTGTAGCAGTGGGACCTGCACATGTGGTTGGGTGTGGTTACTGTTCTCCTCAGTCGGAGGGCTTGTGCAGGAGTTTCTGCAGGTGGGAGGTGGCTCCTGATGTGACAGGGGAGTGCTGCTCAGCGTTGACGGAGTAGGCTGTGGGACTGCTTGTTTGATGTGGACACGGTTTCTACGAATGCTGGTATTTGGAGTTGTATGGTCTAGGATCTAGCTGTGTCTTGGGAAATGATCGTGCCACCTATCCAGGATTGACTCTTCTGTGTCGGTGGAGGTTTCGCATAAACGCTGGAGCCGATATGCAGAGGGCTGTGTTCCTTGGTTGCTGACCTGTCATAATATCGCTTACTCATGGCTTGAGTTCTTGAGCTACCATCTCGGGGGGGGGGGGGGGATTGGAGATGCCTTTAGAAGGTGGTTTGGTGTCAGCAGGGTAGTTCTTGTTCTTCGATAAAGCATGCGCTGTGCAGGTGAGGATGTGTGTCCCTGAGGTGGGGTGTTCCTCTAATTAAGAAGTGCGTTTTGAAGGTCAGCAGATTTCTTTATCATTGATTTGGACACTTTGACAGCGACTTTGGCTCTGCCATTGCCTTGAGGGTGGTACAGTGAAGAGGTTGTGTGTTTGAATCCGTACTGTGTGGTGAAATCTTCATATTCTTTGCAAGCAAATTGTAGGCCATTGTCAGTATGGCATATCTGTGGTATACCAAAGCGGGTGAAGTGGGCCTTGGTCTTGCTGATGACTGTGGCTGCGAGTGTATCCTGAAGTTCATCGATTTCTATCCAACCGAGAAGTGGCAGACAGTTGTCAGGTAATCCTTCTTCTCATGGGTACAGATGTCTTGGCTCACTATTTGCCACGGCTGCATTGGAATTGGCAAGGATTTCATGGGTTCTTTAGTTAGAGTTTTACCGTATTGGGCGCATACAGTGCAGGTGTCACACATGTCTCATATTGCTTGCCTCATGCCCGTCCAGAAGAGGACTTCACGAGCCATGCGGATGTTTGATTCTGCACCGAAGTGGTTCGCATGTATTTTGCGAAGCATTGTTGATTGCATGTTTTGTGGGACTAGGACTTGCTGACCCTTGTAAATTATCCCATTGTGTGTGGTTAGTTCCTCTCTAAAGCTCCAGTATGGGCGGAGGTTGGAGGCCAGGTGCTGCTTATCGTCGGGCCAGCCATATCTGATGGTTTGTTGCAGGTCAGTAAGGGTTGGATCCTTTTGGGTTTCGGCCATGAGGAGTTGTTCCGTGACATCTGTGAGTCTGGGGTTGTGGTCATTGTAAGAGGTTTCTAGCTCAAGGCGGAAGACTTAGAATCCTGTTACTTTCGCATGTATCGGGGTGGGTAGGGCGGCACGAGAAAGCGTGTCTGCTATGTGAAGGGTTGTGCCTTTCTTGTACTGTGGGGTAAACTGATATCGCTGGAGTCTCATGAGCATGCGCTGAAGGCGAGCGGGTGCCTTGTGGAGGGGCTTTTTGTAGATTGTTTCGAGGGGTTGATGGTCTGTGTGCACTGTCACATCTGACTTCCCAAAAAGCCAGTGATCAAATTTCGCAAATGTGTTGCAGATGGCGAGGCATTCTTTTTCTATTGGGGAGTAGCGTTGTTCCGTGCTGTTGAGGCTGTTGGAAGTAAAGGCAACGAGTTGAAGTTTGCCCTCAGCATTTGGTTGGAGGAGTGCTCCTCCTAGGCCTTCCTTGCTGGCGTGGACTTGGAGTACCACAGGTTTTTCCCAGATCATAGTACTGGAGGGTTGGTGCAGTGGCAAGTAATTTCTTTGCGCTGCTGAATGCGTCAACTTGAACCTCTGACCAGGAGAATGGGACGTCTTTTTGAGTGAGGGCTGTAAGGGGTCTGATGATGGTACTCAGATTTGGGCAATATGGTGATAGATAGTTGGCCATGCCAAGGAAGCGTTGGAGGCCGGCCTTGTTTCTTGGTGTGGGCATGGTGGTTATTGCAGTAATTTTGTCGGGGTCTGCTTTCATTCCGTTTTCCGTGATGATATTTCCCATAGATTTAACTTCCTGTGGCTTGAATTGCAGAGTGGTAGGGTTTAATTTTATGTTCTCTTTGATGCAATGTTCCATTAGCGCTATGAAGCGACGGTCATGGTCTTGCTCTGCTTCAATGAAATCTTTGCCCTCGCCAAAGACTAGAATGTCATCCGTTATGCAGATTGTGCCTTCAAGACCCTCTAGTGCAGTCATCAGTCACATTTGAAACTCTTCGGGGGCACTTGAGATCCCAAAGGGTAGGCGCCGCCAGCAGTACCGGCCAAAAGAAGTGTGCATCGTGGTCATCCGGGAGGACTCTTCATCCAGTGGGCTGTAGAGGAAACCTTCGCGCACGAGAGAAAAGCATTTTGCATGGCACAGTTTGTGTAGCTGCTCATTTAGGGTTGGGATTTGATAAATGGGATGAAGGATCGCCTTGCTTACTGTCTGGCTGGGATCAATGCATATTCTGACCTTTCTGGGGGTTTCTCTGATGACTTCGTTCGAACACCATGGAGTAGGTTCGTGAACCTATTCTATGATGCCTGCTTTCTCATACTTGTCAAGGCCACTCTTTTCTATGGCTCTTTTTGCTACTGGAATGCGGTTGATGGGCATTTGGACGGGCGTTATGTTGGGTTTGACTGTAAAATGCACAGGGGGACCAAGACAACCGAGGCCCTCAAAGTTTTCAGCGTATTCCGCCAGGATATGCTCTTTCTGAAGCTTGTCCTCAGGGGGTAGTCGTTGAGTGGCAGAGATTCTGATCGGTTGTGATGGCGACGGGGCTTTGTTGCAGGTGCTTGGTGTGTTGTTGTGTATTTGTTCGATGTGGTTGCACTCAACTGGTACTCGGGCTTGGGTATCCTGTGTGGAGGTTTGAAGGTCACGTGGTTTATTACTTTGGTCAGATGTCACTGATGGTGAAAGAGAGAAAACTGTGTCTGCCTCTATTCTGACGAGTCTCAATCTTTCACTGTCACCCCCAGACAGGAGGGCAGGCTTATTGCCCATTATGTCATCTGGTAGGATTTGAAAGGTCAAGGTTTCATACTTTTTGTTCCTTTGGCATACTAGCTCTACTTGGTCCAAGGGTCTCAGTGGGCATGTGTTCCCATATGGGTGCAATAGGTAGGGTGACTTTGGCATTGGTACTCGTGGGCCCAGGGTGTTGAGGGTGCCAAAGGACAGAGTATTGCACGAAGCTACTGTATAGATCTGGAGTGCAACTGGCATGAAAGACCAACCAGTAGCTGAGAGCGGTAATTTCACAAAGTATCTCTTCCTGGGTGGCTGTGCAGCAACACTGTGTACTTCTTGTGTCTCTAGAGAGTAGCATTGTTCTTGGTAGTCATCAGGGTAGAAGTGGCACCTGTGGGTTTATCCTCGCTGAATTGGAGGTGGTGTACAACTTCTTCACGTCTTAACTGTTTCTCCAGTTCCTGGGCTGGTAGTTGGGGGCCCTGTTGTTTCGGTAGGGTGGGGGTCATCGTTGCTGTGGCTGTCCATTTGCCAAGCATAATTCAGCTGAAATGGTAGTTAATACCACACTTGGAGCATTGTTTCCAGGGATGAGGTCCTTTCCGGTCCCCACACCAGTGACAGGTGCCAGGTTCTCTGCCTAGTTTCATTTCCTTGTGTCTGACCCAATGGACTTGTTCTACAGTTGTTGATTTTGTGGAATCGGCGATTTGCTTGTTTGCCGTGTGGGCTGACTCCAATGCTTTTGCTTCCATCACAACATCTCCCATGGTCTTGGCCGTGTTGTCGAGCTTGAGGTGAGTTTTGAGCAGCTCGGCTCGCATAGCATCATTTTGGAGGCCAAATACAAATTAGTCGCGGTACATTTCGTCGCTGAGGGCTTCATAAGAACACAGGCTTCCAGCTTGCCTAATCTTAACTTCCCATGCTTGTACCGACTCTTAGGAGATTGGCTAAGACCCCAAAATTTGAATCTGTCTGCCATGAGTGAGCTCCCAGTTGATCCCGTATAGTGAAGGTGGAGTTTCTCCATCCAAATCCAAGGTTTGTTTCTATCCCCGGCCGCTATCTGGGGTTCTATAGTGTATCGGATGACTTGAAGTGCCTCGTCTGGCATCGCCGATCGAAGTGCGGCGATTTCGAGTTGGGGCTTCTTGTAGTGAGCTGCCTGTTCTGTTGTTGGGTCCTTTGCGAGGTCACGGTAATCTGCTTGGACACAGTAATCGTTGAAACAGACTTTTCCGAGATATTTCCGCTCAAGTTGAGCTCTGGCTGCTTGAGGTTCGGCATACTTGTGTTCGTCCCAAAGGTCACGTAATGAAAGTTCCTTGTTTTAAAGCTCAGCAGTTGTCTTCCAAGGAGTTCACTTGTTGAAATCCCACTTTTGACACCAAGTTTGGCACAGCGTAGTGAGTGAAATGAGGAACAGAGACAGAATAAACAAACTAACTGTATTTCTGCCATGTGCGATCAGCTACAATGAAATGGTGCAATCGGACCGAAAGGGTCTCGGTCCTAGTTCCCAACAATATCATCTGAATTTGCCACATTTGCATGAAAAGAGGATGTTAACTTAAAGGTGAAAATTACTAATATTATTAATACATGTGCACGGTACCTGCATGCCTCACTTGTATATGCTGCAGACGTCAGGCCAATCCGAACTGCAGCTTCCACTTTAAACATAATCGAGGCGGCACAACTACATGTCTCACCAAGGCTATCCAAATATATAATAACAAAAATGATCAGCATCTATTTTCTCCTTTGAATATCAACATTATTAAATGATTATGCACACTGGTCATTGGGAATATTAAATAATCAACAGAAGGAGAGCATTCTGATGTTTAAACAACTCCTTGCAACTAAAAGTATAAGAAATGTATGGAGACCAGTAAGGAGAATTTAAATGCTGACATGGGAGCTCAAATGGATGAGAGAGAGATGGATGTCATTGTACATAAAATAAAATCCGTTTGATATCTTACCCAGCCTTGCAATCACAATGTGCAGTTATTATTTCGCCGCTGCTTTTCGCTATCAGCCAAGCAAAATATGAGTTTTGAGACTCGGCTTGTCCCGGTCAAACTTTAGCTTTCAGCACAAATACGTCTGCATCTTTTTGCACCTTGTGACTGTAAACACATCCCACTTTGCGAGATACGAAGTACTCATAAGCTTCTAAATTTTTCAGGAGTAAAGGGTCCCGGCTTCTCAACGAGGTGCATCCAGAGATCACCGAAACTCATCTCCGGCCATAATGTTGGCTTATCGCTCCACAGAAGACATTCGTTCCACATCTCGTAGGGATTTCGGATGTTCACAAAACCACCGGCCACTGGCACTCAGCTTTTCTTGGAACCTTTTCTATCGCCGGGCACCAAAGTGCCCAGATATCTGGAATCAAGCCCATTAATCCTTGTTGTAGAGCCCGCGTAAGTATCTGGCTTGAATGCCTTCGAATCGGCCGTCTTGTCTGCCATTTTTTAAATGTTTTTTTGCCACCCAAGCTTTCACTCATGCTCAGTAAAATCAAAACAAGGATTCGCATAATTATTGCTGCATAAAAATGGCAAACTGCTGACCACTCTTTGTGCATGGTGAGATGTATAAGGTTGTACAAATGAGTTATACATGCCATCTTCTCGATTTCTGGTAAATGTTTTGACTTCAAAATAGCACCGGTACCCAGCAGTAAATTCCTCTATGGACAAATCATCGTAAGTGACCTCATTTGAAATGGAACATTGAGGGTCACACAACAGTCCCTGAATTAGAGTGTCTGGATATGAACAGACTTCTGCAAAGAAAATGTTAACTTGGATATGGGTCATTTACATTCACATACAAATGGATTTGTAATGTGAGGATGGAAAATACACCGTCTTTGGAAGCAATTTATGATACAAGGAAATGCAATATCTATCTACAGTAATCACTCCTCCAGTGTTGGTAACACTGGTTTTACTTGACATAGTTTTTATTCTCGGTTTACAAATGTTGAGTTAGTGATTGCAGCTAGTGTTTTTGAAATTAAGATATGTGTCTTCTGTAATAAAGTTTAATTAAATGACTGTCTTTACTTGTGTTGAGGTTGTGCTAATTGGATCGGTCTGGACAATAGCATGTATTTGTAATACGTAATAGCCTGTTATTTTGTTAATAGTAATAGCCCATAATTGTAACTAAATAATAGCAATTGTATGTTAATTAGTAATTAGGTAATGGTAAATTGTAAATGGTTGTTAATAGTCTAATAAAGTATTCCAATTAAAAAACAACAACAAATGCTGCATGGTGTTCTGTCATCTGTCAGTAATCACCCCTGTACAGATACCAGGTTTGACTCTTGTATTGGGAGAGAAAAGTTTAACAAGTTGAAGGTGAGGAATGAATACTCTGGCTAACATTACAAAAAGCTTCCCTCAATTTTCTGTGGGTCGATTCTAAAACATTGAGGAAAGCGATATATTAGTCTAGACCACTATGTTATAAAAATAATACTAATCAATATTTAATCAGGGTAACCCCTTTGGTCACATGGCTGTTATCAATGGGGATCCTGCATAAAATAAAAAATATAACAATAAATAATTAAATAAATGCAATACAATAACACTAATAAAAAGTGACTACTTAGAAAAAAATATCGCTAAAATGCTTAAAAAAGTTAAAAAGTCAATAATAAATTAATATAGGTCATTTACATTCACATACAAATGGATTTGTAATACGAGGATGGAAAATACACCGTCTTTGGAGGGTGTCTCGAAAATGAAGACCGAAGAACGAAGACCCCCCTCGAAAACGAAGACCCCCTCGAAAACCCCCTCAAAAACGAAGACCCCTCGAAAACGAAGACCCCTCGAAAACGAAGACAGACAAGGTGTGCAAGTCAAAACAAATCAGAAATCCAAAGTCTTTTCCGTTCAGAGTGGAAGTTATTTTTACGTGACGCATTACGTCTTGTTCTAAAAGTGTAACCATACATTACAAGGATATTTTAACTGTCTTTATTTAAACTAAAAGGTAATTATTAATTCCTGTTTTACAAAATTACTTTCCAATTGAAGGAAACGATAATAATAACAAATTTTTGTTTTCAACTTGTCTACCTCTGCCATAGGCACCCTTAGAGGTTAAAACTATTTTTGGAACAACTCGCTATATGAGTTTAATTTCGCTAATTCTATATTTTCAAGTAACAAAACGTAAGCTAAATGTGAATTCTATATTTTCAAGTGTAGGACTGGAACCTAGTCGGCAAGGTTACCAAGTCGGCCTGGTTACCCAGGTAGAAAGAAACGTGTTCTTCCGAAGCAGTTCGTTTATCGTTTTTAGCTTTCGTCTTTCGTTTGTTACACTGGTGGCAGCAGTGGGATCGCACCGGGTTGTTTTGCCAGATGTGAAATTTTCTGGGCAAGAAGATGTGCGCGAGTTTCTGCGTGACTTCGGAATATTTGTGGCCGTTAACGAGTGGACGGATGAAAAAGCAGGCCAGTACTTGGCTGTGTATTTGAAAGACGACGCGAAAGCCTTTTACCATCAGCAGCCAGAGACTGTAAGGAAAAGTTTCAGCGAATTATCAAATGCTCTGAAGCAAAGATACGAGGGAGGACTGGCGTTGCTGAAGTATAAAAGAGAGTTTAATTCCAGGAGCAGAAAGGAAGGTGAACCGCTTCATTCGTCTCTAGCAGACCTTAGGCTGGCGTACGACAGAGCCTATGCTCCCCCTACAGTCGACGAATTACCTGAGACTCCCAACACAGCGCAGAAAAAGGTGCACAATGAACAACTTGGTGCGCTGGCGTTTTATGAAACAAGAAAGGCGGAAGATGTTCTTTGCCAGTTTATTAATGGACTCAAAAAGGATCTTAGAGAAGTATTGATTCGGCAGGATGATCTCCTGAAGACTCCAGTTGAAATTGTTGTCAAGAGAATTGCAACTTTGGAGGAAGAGAGGGGTGATGTTCATAAGGTGGCCTCTGTTAGTGAGTCAATTGGAGGAGAATACCCTGCAGCAGCTACTGGGGCTGGCAACCAATTAGGAGAAATTGAAGAAATTGTGGCTAGGACTGTGGAACAGAAGCTAGGACAGTTAACCAGAAGTACTCAAGTCACTCCTCTGTTTGCAGCAGTACGAAGGGGAGGAAAGCGGACAGGAAGGCAGAGACCTATCCCAAGACCTACAGATATTTGCAGAGCTTGTAATGGCCGTGGTCACTGGGCACGTAGCTGTCCGACTTTAAACGCAAACAGGGCTGGCCGAGGACCCCAACGCCAGCTCTAGACGCCAATCAAGGGGTCAACTATCCATATCGTTCTCAAAAGGAGCCCATTATTAACACGGTACACAAAGTTAGTGCTACTTACAGGAAGAGTTATCATGTCGAAGGGACAGTGAATGAAGAAAAGTCAATGTTTCTTGTTGATACGGGTGCAGAGGTGAGCCTGATATCTTCAAGTACCCCTGGTTTGGTGGTCAAGGAGTCACGAGTCGCTCCTGTATCAATTATGCACCAGCCTATCACAGTTCGTGGGGAAGCAGTGGTGGAGTTGAAGCTGGGAGATGTCCAGACACAGTGGACATTTCTTGTAGTTGATGACCTCAAAGAGTCAGTGTTAGGAGCAGATTTCATTGACAGTCACCATGAGAGTTCTTGGGGAGTCCGCGATGGTGCTTTTTGGTTGGATGATTGGAAAATTCCTCTTATTAATCCTCGCAAATGTAGTAAAGTACTGGTTGACGATTACTCTCCAGTAGTTGCCAGATGTACCGTGGAATTGCCAGCAAGGCATCAGATGTTGATTCCTATGCGGACCAAGGATGGCGATTCTCGGGCGGGGCTTTTTGAGTCTACAAGGACCCCAGGTGGGGTGTTGATGTCCAAGACTGTTGTAGATGGTGACAAGAAAGGTGGCTTTTGGGTAAAAGCTGTTAATTTGTCCGATGAGAATGTGACACTGTTCAAGAACCAGAAAATTGGAATTCTCACTGACATTGATGATTGTTCAGAGCCGTTCAACCTGGCTAAGGAAACCGATTGCCCCACTGTGTCTTACTTGGCAGATGATCAGCCACGAGGAAGTATCGAGGAACTTGGCATTGATTTAATGAACAGTAATCTGAGTAACTCCCAGAATGGAGACCTGAAAAATCTACTTCTCTCCTATACGGATGTCTTTTCTGAGGGTAAACGTGACATTGGAAAATATACAGCTGGGGTGCAACACCACATTCCCCTGAAAGCTGATGCTGTTCTGGTTAAACAGCAGCCTCGTAGAGTACCTTTTGCCTATCAGGAAGGAGTAAAGTCAGACTTGAAAGCTATGTTGGAAGATGGGGTAATTGAGAAATCCACCTCCGAGTGGGCTAGTCCTCTAGTCATTGTGAAAGAGCCTTCAGGGGATCTAAGGATATGTGTGGATTACAGAAAATTGAATGAAGCTACTAGGGTAGCCAGCTACCCCCTTCCCAACATCACAGCAACACTGGACAGCTTAGCTGATGCAAAGTTTTTCACTACTATTGACATGGTCTCTGGATACCATCAGATTGAGGTGGCTCCCGAGGACCGGTACAAGACTGCTTTTGTTTCACCATTTGGTTTGTTCCAGTATTGTCGTTTACCATTCGGGCTCGCTGGAGCACCTGGAACATTCCAAATGGTGATTGAAGACATGCTTCAAGTTTTTGGACACTGAAGATGTTTTGGCTTACTTGGATGATGTGATCTGTTTCCACTCCAGTTTTGAGGACCATCTGAAAGGTGTTGAGAGTCTACTGCAAACTATCAGAAAGTCAGGATTTAAGCTGTCTGGTAAGAAGTGCCAGTTTGCTACTGGCAAAGTGAAGTTCCTTGGTCACAATTGATAAGGACGGGATAAGACCACAGCCGGAGAAGCTGGACATAATCCGCGACTGGAAGATTCCTCAGAATGAAACTGACCTTCGCCGGTTTCTGGGTGTTTGTACATTCTGGAGGAAGTTTGCGAAAGATTTTGCACATGTTACTGTTCCACTCCATGACCTCCTGAACAAACCAGAATTTCTGTGGACGCCTCAATGTGACAGTGCTTTCCGCCAACTTAAGGAGATTTTGTGTTCTTCAATAACACTGAAGCTACCAGATAGACATGGACGTTTTACTGTTACCTGTGATGCCTCTGATAAGGCAGTTGGATTTGTTCTAGAGCAGTCCGATGTCAGTGGGGGTAGAAGGCCGGTTGCATTTGGTGGGCGGAAACTCAATAAGGCTGAATGCAATTATTCTACCACAGAAAAGGAATGTCTTGCTGTGATTGAGGCCCTGAAAGCCTATCGTCCATATTTACTTGCACGAGAGTTTGACTTGTTCACCGATCATCAATCTCTTAAGTGGCTTCTTACTCGTACAAAGGAACACAGTGGGCGATTGTGGAGATGGATTGACAAGTTCAGAGAGTTCCAATGCAAAGTTCACCACATTGCAGGAAGCAAGAATATTGTTGCGGATGCACTAAGTAGAGTCCATGGAGTGAGAGCAGATACACAGGAAACGTGGTCTCTTGAATTTGTCAGAAACCAGCAGGATAATTGCCCAACTCTTACCCAAATCAAGTCTTTGCTGACATCCAAAGAATCTCCTCCGGAGCATGTGACTGACAAAGAACTGAAGTTCTTTTACAAGGAAATGCCAAACTTGTCTGTGGGGAAGGATGGAGTTCTCAGACACTGCACTGTGGGTGAACTTGGTTCAGGACAAATAGTTGTTCCTCAAAACCTTACTTCAAGGGTTCTTAAATTGATGCATGATGACTTGGGACACTTTGGCCTTGCCAAAACTACTGCAAGGATCAAAGAGAGGTATTTCTGGCCATTCATGTCACTTGAAATTGAAGAATGGTGTAGAAACTGTCTGCAGTGTCAGAAGAGGAAAAGCCCTGTTCCCGCAAGAAGAGCCCCACTACAACCTATCATCACTAGCCGTCCAGGGGAATTGGTAACAATGGACATTGTCGAGTACCCATTGAGCTCCCAAGGAAATCAGTACTGTTTGGTCATGGTCGATCATTTCACCAAGTGGCTCGAGTTGTACCCACTTAGAAACCAGAGGGCCGAAACCGTCGCTAAGAAAGTATTTGAGTGTTGGATTCCCCGGCATGGAGCTCCAGAGCAAATACACCATGATCAGGGAAAGAACTTGACGGCCGTAATGATTAAGGAGATCTGTTGTTTCTTTGAGATCTGGAATACACAAACGACGCCATTTCATCCTCAGTCAGATGGAGCTTCTGAGCGAAGTATACGTACAGTGAATGGCATGCTGGCGAAGGTAGTTAAAGAGGATCAGAGGAACTGGGACCTGTACATTCCTTCCACATGTCTTGCTTACAATACGTCTGTTCACAGTAGTACAGGTTTTACCCCTACCTTTTGCCGCATTCTTTGTATTTTAATGCTGGATTCACTTGATCAGTCAAACATGAAAATATATTTTATCACTGTTTTGACTATATGTATAAAGAGATCGAAAACACATTTATTGACAAATAAATTCCACTCCCCCTTTAGGGGAACAGTCTATAAAACAGGACAAGCGTCAACACAAATATTTTATTTTATTTGTTCTAGTTTCTCAAATTTATCCTTTAATTCCCATATAATTCACATTCCTGATATTAATCACACAATGATTATGAGATTACTTGCATGACCTGACATGAAATAACTGTTCAGTATAAAGAGAAACAATTTTTTTTTTTTTGGGGGGGGGGCGCATTTGACAAGCATTGACATGTTCATAATGGGGATTATTGACAAATACGGTGTAAATTTCACTTCCTCCTTTGGGGGAAGAATTTTTTTTCTGCGGTTAGAACTTAAATTTATCAACTCTGATATTAATCATACAATTATTATGAGATTGCTTGCATGACATGACCTGACTGAATAACTTGCCAAAAGATGACAACTGTACTGCAGACTTTTTGCTAAATTCCTCCTTTCATCCCCAAAGCAGGGACATTGAAATAATCGAGAACCGAATGAATGAATTAAAACATTACTTTGAATCGAATAAAACTAATTCTGAACCAAGAGAAGAAGAATTTAGAACCCAGTGAAAATATTCTTAACCAAATGATATATAAACATCGAAGAAGCGGGGTTTCACAATTTCAAGTCACGACTCAAAAGTTTAACAAGAGAGAAAAAATCCAGGGCAAACCATCAACAAACTACAGTAATTACATGTATTGAATAAAAGGAGATTTAACTAATTCAAGAAAAGAGCATGGATGAATCAGAATGAATACAAAACAAGTAACTTACGTGTACATTCACCAAGTTGTTTACACATTCCAGCATGTCTGGGACTCTGTAACATTTATTATGCATGTGCTAAAACATTTCTTTCTGAAAGCAAGAATATGGTTTCAAACTTATTCTCGAAGGCAGGTTACGTTGGGCTTTCCTGTTGTTGTCATTCAAGCCAAGAAATTTTGTATTTTCAAATATAATTTTGTATTTACATTTAATAATATAGCGCATGTACATGTGTGCAATCATAATTTGCTGAGTTTGATGACGATAAAATGCAATAAAGTTTACGCTAAAACACCCCGAAATGCTTTGACCCAGAAGCTGGTACGTTTTACAAAAAACTAAAATGTTTAGTACAACCCTTGCTGTAATTTCTACAGCAAAATAAAAGGACCTAAAGACACGACAATGTTCAGAACAGCAAACAAAAACATTAGAAATATAATTACCTTGGCGCCATTCAGTAGACTGTTCACAGTCCCTCTATTTTTTGCGCTGAAATCGTCGCGCTGTCACGATCGATCGTGTTGCCGCCATCTTGGATTATTTGGCGCGCGAAATCTGGGGAGAGGACAAAACTCCCCTGGGTACGGGGGGCGCGGGGAGGCACAAAAAATAGAGGGACTGTCCGCACTTCTCATGTTTTCCCGTCCATAGACAAAGCGCGTTAAAACATTATTGACAACTTGTTGACAAGGTTGACATAAAACCGCTAGCTAGATAAACAGTTCTTTTTTCAATAAAATGTTTCTGTTGATACGACGCTCATTTCCAAATCCGTTTCTGTGACGGTAATAATTTCAAACTTTTCGCGCAACTGATCCTCCCATCTGGCGTCTTGTTTTCCCCTTCCTGTTTCTGGAGCACGGGAAAAGTTTATTTCTTAACCCGGCTAAAAATTCACGCTCTATTTTACTCAGCGCATTTTTACTCTAGGCAGAATAATTCAAGCCGCCGGTCTTCTTGTGATTTTAGAATTTGAGAGCTGTACAAAATCTAGCCCGGTACAGAAGGACGACTCTTCTTTTGAGGTAGATCAGGGGAAATGATGTTCAGTCTCTTGTAACGATCGTCTTCTGGCTTGTTGCTCGACAACGCCTCGAATGAATTCGCACAACGTTATAGCCAGGCCCACTGATTTATATGTCGCATTTCAGTCGCGTCGACTGATTTAAAGCTTGAGTTTCCGGGACTTGAATATTCGACGCGACTGAAATGCGACGTATAAATTGGGCCATACTTATGTTCCGTATCTTGATGAGGGAAAACTTCACACAAACACGAAGATCCCTTGTCATATTTGCTGCTAAATTCATCAAGAAGTTTCTCCAGTAGCTCTGCGATGCGAGGCTCCACGCCGGACTTCTGAGGGATCCTGGATATATTTTCAGTGGAGATGTATCGATTCTTTCCACCAAAATCTCCGACAGGAATCTTGAAATTACATGGCACAAGCGACACGCATCCGATTTTCCAGATTTTACCTTTTTTTTTTAAAGTAGAAGACGCGGGTGTTTTTTCTATAATATATAGGCAATAAGCTACATCGTGTGCAAAGCGTTCAGCAAGTTGCAAGTTGTTTCTCGAGGGGAAAAGAACGACCGACCGCCAGTCATTTTTTTCGCTTGCGAAAACTCTCACGACATCTGATATCAATGTTTTGGTTTTACCTGGCCACCATGTTTACATAGAGGCGGAGCGTTATCTGTATAGGTGCCAATATTTACTCACGAGCCCTGAACGGGAAAACATGAGAAGTGCGGACAGTCCCTCTATTTTTTCGTGCCTCCCCGCGCCCCGCCCCCCGTACCCAGGGGAGTTTTGTCCTCTCCCCAGATTTCGCGCGCCAAATAATCCAAGATGGCGGCAACACGATTGATCGTGACAGCGCGACGATTTCAGCGCAAAAAAATAGAGGGACTGTGAACAGTCTACCATTCAGTGACGATATCCCGAAGCAATTCCAAGCCAAAGAAAGAAGCACAACAAAAATTGATCAATGCTGGTAAGAGTAGTTGCATGTTTTGTTTGCTATTCTCGGATCGGACTCGAGAAGTTCCACACGTTTCAGCTGTCCGCCTTCCTCTACTATCGAAACGCCACCGGCGTACAGGACTAGATAATCCTTCCACGAATTATTTAGTTTGTGTCATATCCTCTCTCCTGAATACCTCAGAGTGACAAGGTTGACATTTTCGTTCTTTGAGAAGTCCTTTGCCCCAATTTTACAAGCAAACACTTTTTACCATGGCCTCTGCTGGCCATCCAAGTTGCTTTGTAAAATCTGTCACACTTTTTACGCTATGTAAGCCACAATGAATTGTACCTCACTAGAAGATCACAAGAGGAAGAATTCTGAAATTCTAACCAGTGTTCAATTCATTGTGGCTTACATGACCATCAGTGTGGACAAATTTTGTTCACAGAAAATTGTTGACAAGTCACGTGACCGCTAAGCCATATGTATATCTCGAGATTACGTCACATGACGTAATCCCGAGATAAAAAGGAGATTCACTGAAAGAAACGGAGCAGTGGTATTTGAAGTAAAAATAATATTTGCGGACTTAAATGTTTCGAAGTAAGATGAAAACAGTGCATTGGGGAAAAAATGAACAAGTATTTGTCCTTGCGTCATGCATAATAGCCATAGGGGGGGGGGGGAGGGGTACTCTGATTTTTTGGTATGGCAGTACCCCACCTCCCCGTGCAGGCAGCAAAAATTGCATGCACGGTATTCTGTGTTTTTAAAGTGCAACAAGCCCATATCGCAAAGAAAAATCAGGAATCCCTTAGTAATAGCACATTATTAATCTATCTATAATTTCGGACACCTCTGGCTCTGTAGCCTTCTCTCAGGAAGCCCAATACTACAGTGAGTTAATGCAGGCTGTTGCTTTCGTAGGCACTTATTATCACATATATGATCTCTGGAACAGGCGGAAAGGTCCATAAACCTAACAAGTTAAATTTCTAACATCCCCTCAAGTATGTGTTTGTAATATGTGTACAACAAAAGCCGACGAACAAAGCCTTGCCTTTGTGAGATGACAGCAACCTCGCATTGTATACGACCCTTGTTTTAACAGGCTTTAATAATAGAACAATAATTGCAAGTTCACTAACATGTTTCATCTCTAGATTACTTTATCCACGAGTTGGCCATAGGTATTCTTTGATTTACACAGTAGTACTTAGTGGTATGCCGTGAAGAGGGTAACTTGTTGCCTGGGCACTGTGGATCAGGATACATCCATTTCTCGGCATGCGATAATACAATATCATATGGTGCAACAAACAATCTTCTTGGGAAAGCTGTGCCACACTGCTTGCATTCTGTAGCTCTCGGATCATCAGAGAGAAAGCAAACAACAAGTAGTTTGTTGTTGTGATAGACCTCTGTAACAGGCCTCGCTTGGGCAGGTGCAGCCAGTGGGGTATTGCTGTTGGTATGACTGCGGTTTGGACGCCAAGGGTTCCTGTGGGTTCCCCCCTTCTTTCCCGCGGCGTTCTTTTCAGGCTCTACGAGGCCACTTTTGAGAGGCTTAGAACGATGTGGAGATCTCAGCAAAAACTCAATGTGTTCTTTCAAAATCCCCTCTTTGTTAGCGACGCATAGGCCGTGCTTACAGAGTGCATTGTACTTGTAAGAGGGGCACGTGCAAGTGACATGATCGCAATGCACTGTACACTCGTACATGCGCTTCTTACAGTCCTTTGCGGCAACAAAATACTTTTTGAGGTTTCTCTGGGGGTTTAACGAAGGCACGCTTTCAATGGCATTTGGGGTGTTGAGAAGTTTCTCTGCCTCCTCAATAATGGTGCAAATAAGGCTATTCGACAGCTCGTTAATGGTGTAGAGTGAGCTGATGACATCTGGAAATTCCAGCCACTGCGTGGGTTCGCCTCGAAGAGAATCTTGCTTGATTTCAATCTTTTTCTTAGCAATGACATTTTCCACGGTAAGCTTGTTGAAACCTTTGACATACTGATCCCTTTCGTTGGCTGTCAAATCAAACCATTTTTCAGGCTCCACCTGTAAATATGTGGCAAAGTCTGCGAGGTCGTATTCCTCGCTAAGGCCAAAGATTGCCAAGGAAAGTTAATTCTGCTGCTGATGATCGACTTGCTCCCAGACATCTCTCACAAACTCAAGTTTTGACATGTTGGTTTTGTTTTTATCATTTTTTGTCACAGCCTCTTTTTGCCTTGTTAATTTGTTGTTTACAGTTTCCGACTGATTTGTGTAGCACTTCCTCGGATTTCCAGACTCATCACAAGGCATCCCTGCTTTCTTTCGTGCCGACGAAATCATTGATCTTTTCATCATTTTTCTGTGGTTGTTTAGATATACCGAAAATTGAGCTGTTGGAGTGCTCGTTAGCCGTGTTTCTTCCAAATCCAAAGGTTGTTGAGAAACATCGAGACGTGCCTTCAATTCTTCACTGTCCTTTGCATTGAGGATGGCTTCATCGTCATCTCCTAAGACCATGTCGAGAAAGAACTTTTGGTCTTGTTGTCTGCGGATCCCTATGTCAGTTAGCTTCTTCTTGCAGTTTTGGCGAAAGTGATTGAAGCAACGTAATCCCGTAGCTTTCTTCATTGACTCTCCAAGAGCGTCATGTAGTGCCTGTTCGCCGTCCGTTATAAAGCCTCTCCCTTTTGCTGCTAGGTCTGGAGAATTTGCAACAACAGCTGATGCGATCTTCTTAAAAGCAGCCTTGGTCTTGCTATGATGAATTGCTGTCGGTCCGATGAATACGGGTGACTCATTTGTTCGTTTGGACTTCAGCAGCAAATTTTTATACGAATAAGGGGTGACTTCAAATTCCCCAAAGTTAAAGGTAGGGTCAACGCTGAAGGGATGCCTGAGTGCTTCTGAAGTACCAAAATGGGAAAGATCGGGGCACATGTGTGGTTTTCCTAAGACCCACAAATCCTCTGGCACGTCATGATGTTCTAGAATAATGGACTCTTCTGTGTGCTTCACATATAACAGCAGCTCATTGACATGGTCCGCTTTGCCCATTCTATGCTTCAGGTCGTACATTTGCTTACGTGATCTTGGCAGTTGGCCAGGTTGTTCTGCACCAAAGGCTCCTCCGGCAATATCACAAATGTTCCTGTGGGCAACCGCAGGACTGTTCGAAGCTAGTTCATTTTTGATCGCTTCCATAGTACTCTTCTGTAGAGGGTAGAAGGGCTTTCTTCCATGCTTTCTATTTCCGTGAGGGGTGACCTCAAACTGAACTTCGTCTGTATCTTCCTTAGCTATGTGATACTGTAGCAAGCACGTTTGTCCCAGTATTTCTCCACTCGCTCCCATTAAAAAGAAAATGGAGCGGCACAGGCTGGCATCGTTCTTCCTTGAGTTGATATGGATGTGATTGTCACCGTCATTTTCGAGTGGCACTTTCTTCTTACAGAGGATTTCCACGCTTTCATCATCACCCACATTGATTGTCCAAGTCCCAGTACGTAAGGGATGAGGGTACTTGCCATTCATGTCTGACTTCACATCTTCCCAGTTCTTAAAAGAACTGGTATCCACGAGAAACGATAAATTTCTTCGTACTTTAAGTGGTGTTTTGGTACACTTTTCGGTTGCACTGTGATGCATCAATATCCTGGCAGCTTCCCTTATGGTGTACCTCTCTTTCTTGCCAGACTGAAAGATAGGCCAATCTTCGATGTTGTTGTAGAAAGCTTCTGCAGCTGTGGGCTGATATGATGCACTGTGGTTTTCCTGCTAATATAGAAGTATGACACTATATTAAAATTTTACATTCCTACGTGGCCGGGGTTGGTATTAAACAGCCACTTATCAGGTAAAATTATGTAATCCTTCTTGAAAACATATTTAACTCGGACTTTAATGTAAAGGAATCAATACGAAGAATGAAAGTTCTGTTCATACACTGATTTGGAGATGTCAAATTACAAAATTTAAAAAAAGAAAATGAAAGCAAAACAAAATGGCACTATTTATGGTCCTTTATGACTTCATTCAGCAGGAATAACACATTTCTTTTTTGAGCTTTTTTTAGAAAAATCGCTTTTTAATAGTTGTCTTCTTACTCATAGTTAACATGCAGTAGCCAGCTCAACCAGGGGACTAAGAACTACTCACGATATGTAAATCGCACCCCACCCCACCCTGGTGCATCTGGTTATACCGACCGATAACCCGATTTTGAATAAAGGGAATCTTCTAACTAAAGGGACTATGCTACGCGGTGTTGTAACTTCGATGATACACTTATAAATAGGCGCAAACACAATTAAAATGTACTACAACAATTTCGTATCGAGGGATCTTCATTCATATTCGGAACAAAATGTATATCGGTAATCTTCGGTAACCTTCAGCTAATCTGCGGTAATCTTCGGAATGTTTCGGGTCATTATATCACTTCTCAGCTTTTAAACTGACATCCACACTACATATGTAGCAAGCTAATATATGGACTGGTGTATTATTCGACCCATTTTAAAAGGGCAAGGACATACCTGGTCATCAGAATTGATTGACTCCAGACTACTGGCTCCCAAGACAGGATCATCCTTAACATGACAAAAACCTTCAGTAAAATATAGGTTCAATGATGCTTTAGGCTCATTATAATCTGGATTTAAAAACAAATGCTTAAGCAACTAACAGTAGTATTGGGTGGGAATTTCTTTAATGGAAAAAACTGTTGTACATACCTGGTCAGTCATCTTGCGCCTTTTCCCCTTGCTGCAAATAGGTGGAGATCGTAAGATCTGAAAATAAATAAAAAAGGACATGTTGTTTAGCCATTTGCGTGTTACTTCAGTTCTGGTAATTCTTTGTTTCCACCTTTTAATTTTGGCTGTCGCTGCCATAGTCTCGTACAAAGTCTTCTACCATAGTTACCTTAACCATATGAGATACCTTTTCCCTCCGACAAGTGTCAAGTGCTTATTAATATTTTTAGTTGGCCCTCTATATACAAGTTAAGCGCATTGTCATTTTATTCACGTGTGATAATGGTCTTGAAATAAGAACCGAAATATTACGTTTACTTTGTTTCTCTCACTTGCTTTTACTCATATTTTAAGTTTGAAAGATGTTTCTCGGAGTCGTCATGAGAGACGCCATCATATCCGGTTGAACAGCCACGCCCAAGCACACCTTAGCTTTTTTACATTTCAAAACCTATTCGCTAAACAGTCGATTCCATCACAATAGTTATGGGAACGTCATGAAGGCCACGCACCTACATGGTATTCAGATGTTTTTTCGCCGAAATCTCCAGTAATTGAGTTTTTCAAGTCACTGTTCGGCACTGTCTCGTTCCACAATAATAATCGTCACTATTAGCTAACCAGCCTCAAGATATAGAAAGCAGTGCATTACTAACCTGCTCGGTTATTGTGCGCTTTGTTCCCTTGCTAGAAACAGGTGGGGGACTCAATATCTGCACGTCTTGCTATAAATTTTGCCATTGGGGATATTTTTCAGTTTCAAATTTGTCAATGCAAGTTTGCATGTACCTCACAGGGCTAAGATGATTTTAAACAATTAGTACATAGGTATATACAAAGCTTACCTCGTCATTTGAATGACTTGAACTCGAACTGATTCTCACTTCGCAACTGAAGTCGTCCTGTATTGCAATAGAAAAACAGGTAGAGCCATTGGGTAAGTATCTTACAGAGAAATTAATGAAATATTAGCCTTGCTGCTTTACTGACCTCATCAGGAATTTTGCTCCTCTTTGGCCGACTGGAAAAAGGTGGGACACTTAATAAGATCTGTAAGTCGTCCTGCAAATGTAAATGAAGGGATATTTGTCCGTTTCGTTTTCCATTGAAATCTTTACACCACCAGAAAGTACAAATAAGAAATTGTTAAATGTTAATCTAGCTTTGGCTTATCTGAAACTCATTATTTTTCTATTTTGATTCACTTTAGAGTAAGAGTACGAGTTTGCTAGAGTTGGCATTTCGCCCTGGTATGTATTCGTAACTCAAATAGCCAATTAACACTGAGTTAGGAGTCGAATCGAACCGGCTGCGATTGAAACATTTGGACTATGTAATTTTTCAGTCACATACTTGATCCACGGAAGGGCTCGCCCCCTCATTCCTCACGACAGTGACAGCATCGATATCATCCTTTTTTTGCGAAGAAAGCATGATGTTAGCATTTGATATTTATTATATAATAATTTGAAACCAATTATTTCTAGGATTTGACCAGCATGTATTCTCATTGCTTGGCAATTATATTATACAAGGGAACACTCACTGTACAATTTTTGAAATGATCCAATTTTGGAAATAACAATTTCTACAGGAAACGGCCATATCGTTTTTGTATTCAGTTTGTCACGAGCGTGGGACAAAGAAAAAATCTGAGACCCCGACGGGAGTCGAACCCTGTCCCATGACCTTCTGTACACCGGTCGGATGCTCTAACTACTGAGCTGGTGAGTATCTCATGTAGTGAGCGGTCATATCAGTACTAGGTTCATATGTGACATGCGTCCCGCATTCTGCTAGTATCAGCAATGTCGAAAGCGTCATGTGTAGTAATAAATGTAAAGAATATGGTAAATGTTAAAAGATTGTAAACATTCGTCTAACCTTCACACAGTACTCGGAGAATACTCGGCGGAGATGTGCCCCTCGACTTAGTCTCCCAGTTTTTTGCTCTTGAACATAACTCCTCAAGCGTCCATTTAAAAATGCTCCACACCAGTTTCCTTTTAAATACGTTAATTGTTTTTTTCAATTGATAAAGGCCTGTTCTCCGGCATTGAGCCAAAACCCGTTTTCGGGCATAGTCACGTGACTAATGACATCATTGCATTAAGTTTGATCTAGATCATTCTCTCTTGGTTCGATATCAGAGATATTTTATGGCAAGTGTTATTTCTATATAGTGTAGCATCCCGCTGGAATTCTGGGAAGGTTTTTATTATACTTATGATTATTATTAACCTGGTCCTCCTTATTGCTTGCCTTCCGATAACTTGCTTCATTAACAGTTCCTCCTCTGTCGTCCTATTAGGCAATAAAACCAGCACGTATGAATACGTATTTACAACTGTATTAGTATAGGTAATCACATGTTTTCGAGTGCAATTTGGAATAAATAATCACGAGTACATTTTGAAAAACAAGTGCTTATATTTATTCCAAATTGCACGAGAAAACCATGTGATTACTTGTTAATAATACACTTGAAAAAATGCGATTTCTTTTTACTAATACGATTATTTAGACAGAGGAGCCCTTGTCCTTTGGTGTACGTATTATAGAGGTTCACTGTATGCACAAACCTTCCGATGTAGTTGGAAATTCTTCGGAAGTCTTCGGGTGATATTCGAAAATCTTCAGAAATCCTAGGCAATCTTCGGAAGTCTAAGGAAATCTTCGGTAAACTTCGGAAATCTTCGGAAGACTTAGGGCAATCTTCGTTAATCTTCGGAAGTAATCGGATGATCTTCGGACATTTTGGCATTACGTATTGGTGTTAATTCAGTAGCAAGATATTATTTAGCCTGAGTATCAGGTTTTTCGGGGGGAGGGATAGCTGGCGGACGGGAGGAAAAGCGAAGGGAAGAAACTCTCCTCTCCTATCCCCCCTCCCCTAAGGAAGGCCTGATAATTAAGTCAGCCGAGAGCCAAGTGGAAACCTTTGCGTAACGAGATTACATAAATGTGTTACTCGATACTTTTTACGGCGATCAATCGCGCCATACCTCGTCTACACAATAGCTTGTCTCCCCATTTCCAACTTCACAAGACATGTCTGAGTTGATTTGGCTTTCTTTTTTACCAGACTCGTCCTATTAAAGCAAAAAAGCAAATCAAATCACGCAAGCGATATATTATCGATTATCGATTGCAGGTGTACACTAACTGAAGAAGAGTTTCGACAGATTTTCTGGAAGTTCTAATCCAGAGGATCTACTTTATTACATAACATTTTCGCGAAATAAAGTGTCGCGGAAATTTGCTGGCGCGAAAATTAAGTGACTGTCGTTATATGTAATTGCATTAAAGTAGTTCAAATGGTAGGTCATGTTGAGACTAGGCCAACAGAATGTAATGTACGCAACGTGAATCGTAAACCATATTAGCTCATATTGTTATCCTCACACGGTTTGAGCCTAAATGGAGGTAGATTGGACATACCCTGCGTAGGGACTGGGTCAATATCACGCGCCAAGCCCTCGATTGGAACCCCCATGGCAAACACAAGAGAGAGCGCCCAGTTACGATATGGCGGAGAACACTAGATGCAGAGCTCAAAACCATTCGCATGTCCTTGGAGGAGGCAAAGCAGATCGAGATCAATGGAAGAAAGTAGTGACGGCCCTATGTTCGTGATGAAACAAAGAGGAATGATGATGCCGGTTGGACTGAAACTAGCTTGCAATAGAGGCTCATGCAGGCGAATCTTCTCAAATGCAAATATATTTCCCCGCATGAGCCTCGATTGTAAGCTTGATCCAATTCAAGATCGAGAATGCGAATATGGTCTATTGTGGATATATGTTCTTTTTTTGTGGGGGGGGAGTCGACTTTTTTCTTTAACACATTGACTACTAAAGCGGCCATAAACGGCCAAGAAGAGACCACAGACTTGTACCACTTGTGACGTCATCACTGTTCACGCCAGAGGATGTCTTTGATAATCAACGGATAGAGTTGGCAAATGTCTAACAAAGCATGCCTAAACGAGCACGAAACATTAAATTGGACCGGAGATACACACGAAACAACTTGGATTTTTTCCTCCAAAATCACCAAAAAACGCGACCTTCACTACCATTGGCACTCTTTGTCAAAAAAATTCCCTTTTCCCAACGTTTAGGCTAAAACTTTTTCAACGTGAACAAAGACGACTGAAAGGCCAACAAAACCACAAAATAAAATGAGAGAAAAAGGAGAGCAAGAACGGCAAAAAAAATAAAAGGAAAAGAAAAGCCTAAAGTCAGGTGGGTTTTTCAAACCCAAAAACTATGTCCAAATTTTGATTTCTGCGCATGCCCGAGAAAAATATTGAATTCGTCGCTTCTACGTAAAAGGGGATGTTAGTTGCCGTGTTTTAAACCAAGTTTTAGACAGTTTGACATTAAACTGTTGAGATAATGGCCAGAAATAGGCATCTGGGACGTTAGATTGACGTTTTTTGGAAAAAGCCCAGTAGTCAATGGGTTAAGGAACTCCAATGCGAATATGTTATTTGAGTTTTTGCCTTTACATAGATCTATTGACATTTACCTCACCGGCATTTTTTTCGATTCGTGGACTTTTGGACTGAACCACCTCAATGTCTTCAGACTCTTCAGGTTGTTTACGATTGTTGCGTTTGCCATGATCATTCAAATGCTTTTCCTCATTCACAAATAACCTAAGGAGTTGAAACGTGAAAGGAGAAACGTGACCTATGTGCATGATAACACGTTCTATTTTCTTTCACAACGTCGTCCACTACAATATTAGTATCCACAATTGACCTGCTCCTAACCGGCCTAGCTATCTGTAACTATTTGTGATTTAGGCAGGAAAACAACTATTTATTGTACCCTGGTTATGTCTTCTTATTCGGTTGATAAAGAAAACATTACACGCGAAAGAGCAAAGCATCGCCGCAACAGTAAAAAAAAATGAGGAAGCACAGCACAAACATCTCCCGTGTTTTCTCCCAAGAAAGTCACTCACCCGGAAATGTTCACCCCTTACAATGTAAATTCCCTTGATAATTAAAATGTAACCGTAATTTACCCAGGTGAATTAAAGCCCCAGCTATTTTACCATGAATGAATGAATGAATGAATGAATGAATGAATGAATGAATGAATGAATGAATGAATGAATGAATGAATGAATGAATGAATGAATGAATGAATGAATGAATGAATGAATGAATGAATGAATGAATGAATGAATGAATGAATGAATGAATGAATGAATGAATGAATGAATGAATGAATGAATGAATGAATGAATGAATGAATGAATGAATGAATGAATGAATGAATGAATGAATGAATGAATGAATGAATGAATGAATGAATGAATGAATGAATGAATGAATGAATGAATGAATGAATGAATGAATGAATGAATGAATGAATGAATGAATGAATGATTAGATTCATGTTACAAAAGGGGACAATTTTTGTCCCCTTTTGTAACTTTGTTCCCTAATGTAACGGCAAAAATGTTACAAAAGGGGACAGGTTCCCTTTTGTAACATTTTGATGTTACATTAGGGGACAAAGTTACAAAAGGGAACAAAAAGTGTTCCCTTTTGTAACCTACTGTTCCCTTTTGTAACCAAGTCATGTTCCCTTTTGTAACCTAGCTCTTTTTTTTTTTGTAACTCAAATGTTCTGTTTTTTCTTATGCTCCAATTTGTAAATCTGCTTTCCTTTGATGCAGTTTTCATCTTCTTTCTTTTATCTTTGTGTTTGAAGGCAATATAACTTGTTATTTTGAGGAATTTGGGTATACCCTCAAAATCTACAATATGTTATAATCTGAATGAAAAAGCTTATTCAATTTTAATTTTGAGCCATAAATAGTGGTCTTCTATTTTCTTAAGGTTTGTACAATAAGTTTATTAGTCTCCCCAAGGGGTTTTTCAGAACTAATTAATTTACAATAAATACAATATGATCTACTATTTTTAACGGTAATTCATTTCATTAAAAATCGCTAAGTAAATTTAAAAATCGTTTCAATGTTTCGGTTGAGGACATCAAAATCCTTGAAAATTGAAAAAAAAAACAGCTAAATAAAATGAAATGTGGAAAAAAATCGCTAAAAAATAAACTTCCGGTAAAGCGAGAGAAGACTGGAAACGAGTGATGGTTCGCCATGCTTTCCGCCAAGATGGCGTCCAAGGAGAAGAACACTGAGAAGGTATGTGTTAAAATTCCATCCTTGTTTGTGCAGGAAGTAGATAATCTGGTACATATTTACAAACAAAGCACATGTAGAATTTATCTGTCCATATGTATTATTAAAACGACATTGTTAGAAATCATTGAATTTAAAATACGCAACGCGATCGCATCGCCTTTATAATCATTCCTCGCGACCTCGTGCTAGACCGATCGATCTTCGTCGCGATTGTCTGATTGTCTGACTCTCGAAATTATTTTGTAATTTATTGTTGATGGCCCAAACGTCTCGTGTCTCTCTTAACAGTGTAATAAATAAATATTGTATGTTTGATTTCATCAAAGTTTGTGAATTGTGACCATCGAACTTCTGATCTACTTTTCTATTTGTTTATTTTTACAAGGGACAATAGATCAAGACTCAATTTGCGTTGAGTCTTGATGTTATATGCTATTGTTCTGTGGTAGATTTTGATTTGCAAAATTGACCTTTCCACATTACTTTTTAAAATGTAAGTGTGATTGTAGACAGGCTAACACAGTTGTGTTGTAAGGTATTTGAAAAAAAATTGTCAAAATGATAATCAGTGCTAAGAAGATGTTATTTAGAGTGATGTTTCGGGAATAAAGATGTCATTTAGAGTGATGTTTCGGGAATATCCCCATCACCAGGTGAAAAAACTGTTAAACAAACATCTTGGCTGTGGCTACCATGCATGTGAACAGTCTGTCATTGGGCTGTCACGTTCAATCATGGAACCACCATCTTGAATAATTTGGCAAATAAAATTTGGGGAGAGCACCTCAGATTTCGCTCATCAAATAATAATTTATTATTCAAGGTGGCAGTTCATCGATCGAACAGGATGGCCTGACAATTTCAATGCAAAAAAATAGGGGACTGTTCACAGTCTAATTTGACCCTTAACAAAATAGATTCTTATGTAAATATAATCAGATATATTCCCATGGTCTGCAGAACAGGCCTAACACCCCTTTTTAATTAAATATCTTATTTCCAAGATGTTGGATGCTGATGAGCAAAGCAAAGGAACACCACAAAAGCGGAAGAAGCTTGTTTGTCCTGTTTCAGGATGCAAGAAGGCTGTCGTTCATTTACCTCGTCATCTTAGGACAATACATAAGTGGAGTCCAGGAAAGTCAGCCTCAGCCTTAACCATGTTCGATTTAAGGCGTAAACCAGAGAAAAAGACCGAAAAAACCAAGCCTGCTCGTATTCATAGAAGGCGTGTGTGTCCTGTTCAAGGCTGTAGCGCTGTTGTGCGCCGACTACATAACCACCTACAAGGGAAACATAAGCTGAACAGGACAGATGACAGGTATGGCATTGTACAAGGATAATAGGATTGAATGGAGTCCAACTGATATTTCTGCTTGTAATCATATGAGTGATAAACAAAATTGGTCAGCCACGAAGCAGGAATCCGATTTATTAAGCACTTTTTGACGACTTTCCGATGAGTTCCATTTAATTCAAGCCCAATTAAAATCCAAGAATTTTGAGTCGATTTCTATTGCGATCATTTGAAAGGTCTGTGAAATTTGAATATGTTTTTAGTTCCTAGAATGCAAAAACCTACCACTGTGTCAATTGAAAAAAGAACAATGTTATTTGCGGTAACTTGTTTGTATCAATTAGTAAAAGGGTTTAAAAAATCATTATCCTGCCTGTTAACGTAAACAAAACTTCTGAGCGGAACCTATCAAAGTTGTCAAAAATATGTCAAAAACTAATCAAACACGTTGTTGAGTTGCAATGATAGGGCACAATTTTCACTGTACAATAATGAAGAAAATTAATCCTAGATTACAGGTGAAATTCTGATAATAAGCTCTGCGCTGTTTTTTTTTTCGGGGAGAGGGTGGGGGAGAATTATTATTGGAAGGAATGTTTTGTTTCCAAGGTGTCTGTGCTTAGTGTTTCATAAAAGAATATACTGCATGGCAAACACTCTATAAAACATAATGATATGAAATGCAAAATTGTCAAATCGCCAAAAATGAACATAGCAAGTCTCTGAGCATACTGTAATGACATAAAATACAAAACAAGTTCTACATAGCGGACTTATAATAATGTAAGATATAATAATTATCTTGCTTTAGGAGCTTAGCCAGGGGCAATGTTTATATTCGATGGGGGGGGGGGGGGGGGGTTATTAAAATAAGTTTACAGTTTGTTTGTCAATGAACGGTTATCTCGAAAACCCTGTTAGCTTGAACTCAAACCAATTCCCCTTGCCCTTGTTTTTCAGTCATTTACTATCGGCTATCTCAAACTGTTTTTCATTCCTCTTGAGAGTTCAAGATAGCGGGAGTCTACTGTAGAAGCAAATTATCTGTTAATCAATTTATTCTTGCAAAGTCTTGGATTGTCCATTCAGCTTTCTTTGTTGATTGGAATAATATTAGCTCTGTTCCCTCGATATGAGGATATTTGTCATATAATAAATGGCAATAGTCCCAATACTTCAACTTTATTTACTATTTTATTTTGTATAATGTGACAAATTGCTGATAAATATGTTATATCAGGGCACGATCTACAGCACCGCCTGAATATAACTTCATAGAATATATTTTCTCACAACGCCGGCAATATAATGCAGTACTGGCGTCCCAAAATCACAAATAGTTTTGCATCGGGAATTAACCATTCTTTGAGAAAACTAAAAAGAACATGAAGTTGAGTCAACGTACACCACTTTGCAGTAACTGTTGATTGAAAGATAAACTCTTACTACTCGCAAAACCATCCTGTTAAGACTCTGCACTGCCTGCAAACAATACCTTTGTATAACAATACCCCAAAGGTGTGCATTGGCTATGCGTTACGTTTTCTTCAATAGGTACAGTACGTTATGTGCTGTGGTAGCCTTAAGGGGTGTTTGGAAATGACGCCTAAAATTTAATAGAACTACAATCATGGTCAAAAGTCCTTGGGATACTCGGCACAATTACTATTGTGACATGCATGGCAATTACAGTTGTCCACCACAAAAACAAAGTTTGAAATGCTTAGTCTTTCCCCCTCCCCAGACAATGTTGAAATGTAAGCAGCACTCTGGCCACATGGATTCAACATTGTCTGGGGGGGGGGGGGGGGGGCGTACCTGGGAGAAAAATATGGGTAGTTTGTTAAAATAGGCCGTAGGAAATACCTTAAAAGTACAAAGTATCCCAAGACTTTTGTCCATGATTGTAGATATGGTAAAATAACCTTTTATAGTTGGGAAAAGTCAGTTCAAAAGATCTTCAGTACTATACAACCGTAGTAAGTAGTGCAGTCGAACCTGTATTAAGCGGACACCCTCGGGGAATGTTCTAGTGTCCGCTTAATACAGGTTTGACTGTAGTAGGAAAACTTTATTTAGACACGCTATCAATTCCAATGTATGCTCTTTCGTTGAGCAGTTCGTTACATTAATTACAGTACTAAATTAAATTATCTAGGGCTCTAAATAGATTGCTTACAAAATCATGTATAAGACTATGTAAAATCCCCTTATTGAGATACCTGTACACTTATTTCTGACAGGTACCTGTTGTTTTTAAAAAACGCATCTTTGGAAGAACTGCCAGAGGATGTGAAAGAAGAGGAAGTGATGTCACTCTCTAGTGATGCATCCGGTGACAAAGACGTGGATAGCGTACCCCTAACAGCAGAAGAGAAATCTGACCGGGCTAAAAATATCATGAGAGGCGGACAAAAACGTCCTGCTCCAGATTCCAATGTCTTGTCATCTTCATCTTCTTCAGAAGATTCAGAGAGTGACGACGATGATCCTTTTTCATCAGAAATGATACCGCCAACCCCAAGTAAGCTTATCGTTTCACCAAATCTGTATGGCCAGTTCAAAAAGGATGACACTGGGACTCTAACGCCTCGCACTGGTAGGTTACCTGGAGAAAAATCGTCATCAGCTCTTTGGACCTTGTCTGGAGAACCTCCAGAAGACGAAGATAACGTCACCAAACCCGAACGTCGACAGAAGAAAACAGACAGCCAATCAGTAGCTTGTGGTGGTTTTTTTGAGGACGGCAATGCAGATGAAAATAGTAATATAGACAGCGACAGTGATGAAGATCCTGAATGGTACTCTGAAGGGGATGAAATTGCTAGCAATGGAGAAGACGAAGACGAAGAAGATGATTTTGAAGATATGGAAAGCTTGGAAAACAAACATAGCACAAACGGAAGTGGAGCAAGCAGCAATGCAGTGACAAACGAGATACTTGACCAGTTCAAGACATGGCTTCAAGGTATTGATGGTGGGCGCCGAGAAGAGAAGACCGCCAAACAATACACGTCACAGATCTTTGCCATAATACAAGCTATTGATCCCACACATCTGGCCGTAACCTCAATAATTAGTGTTAAAGCGCTCCGGGATAAGTGGCTTTCACCCTTGGAAAAGCGGAGGAAACCTGGCACATGCAAGGCGTATCTTGGATCCCTGTCTAAGTTTCTTCGCTTTCTAATGGTGGAAAATCCAAATAACCTAACAAGGCAAGATGATGTTCGGAAAGTGAAGGAACAAGTGTTGGAATGGATGAGTGGGTACAACGCACCCATAGCAGAAAGAAGATGGGAAAAACAACTTGAAGACTTGGAAAAGCTTGTCACGCCCAAGGATATCCAAGCTTTTGATAAGTCGGATCTGGCACGAAATGCTATCTCTACTCTTGGCCAGTGTATGGATAAATCCAGAGAAAATCTCCCTCCAGCACAAGCTGAATACTGCATTGTCCGAGATTATCTACTTACAAGCATCTGCATAAACAACGCTTGTCGATCTGGGCCATTATCAAGTATGACACTTGGCGAGTTCCGAAAGGCAAAGAATGAGAACAATCAGGTTGTTGTCGATGTACTTAAACACAAAACAATGAAATATCATGGCCCAGCCACTGTTGTTTTGAGTTCAACCATCCATAAATGGGTTCTGGCCTTTATTGCTCATATACGCCACAAACAAGACAGAGATGAAGATCGTGTTTTCTTAAGCTGGTCAGCAAAGTCTATGACCTCGTCCATGATAACAGCGCAGATCAATTCCTTTTGGCAAAGGGCCACGGGAAATGGTGATCGCGTGAGTGCAACTGCTTTCAGAAAGGCCGCTGTTTCTGCTGTCCACAGTGACCACGCCCACTTAAAGAAGGACTTGGCAGATCTAATGAGCCATAATCCGAAGACGGCTGAGAAGTTTTACCTGATCAGACAGAAACGAAAGAATGCAGCTAAGACCTCAGCATCACTTCAAAATATTTTTTCGAGGTACGGCCTCCAACCATGAAATTGAAGATGACGACAAGAGATCCGAAGACCAACAAGCAGAATCAGCAAGCCTGGCACAAGAGAGTTCAAACCGGCACGTGTGGAGTAAGGAAGAAGACGACGCAATCCAGAAGAGCTTTGTGAACAGCATAGAGAGAGGACACATCACAATAGAAGAAACGCGACTGAAAATAAAAGATCATCCTATTCTCAAGGATATCAAGGTGATCAAAGTGCGCGACAAAGTACGTTCACTGTTTGGAACAGGAACTGACAACAAATCCCTTCAACTCCCCACCGAAGAGGAAACTGTGGATCAAAAAATGCAGAGATTAACTCAGGATGAAGACTCGAAATCTTCAGTATCTCTTTTCACAAAGAGCTCTCGAAGAGGTGGGGCATTCTCAGATGAGCAAACCAACACACTGGTAACTCTCTTTGAAGATCTGGTGAAGACGACTTCCATCATTGAGCGAGCATCAGTTATGCAGCGCCTCAGCGAAAACCTTGTTGCTAAAGCCGTACTTGGCGGATTCAAACCTCTGCAAATCTGTGATAAGATAAGGACTGAAAGAAAAAGGTTTAGAAAACTTCCCAACAAGAAATGATTCCGGGAACTATTTCTTATGACGTTCTTCAGTTTCGCAAAGTTTTATAGGGACTGAATGGACTGAGACTGAAAGAAGAAGGTTTAGAAAGCTTTCCAACTAGTAGTGATATCGGCAACAATTTCTGATAACGTTCATCAGTTTAGCAAAGTTTTATAGTTTTGTAGTTTAAATTTCATGGACTTCTCGTTTTATTTGTTGTGTAATGTAAGCTTATAAAGCAAGGCTAAATAACATTAATTTTACAGAAGTCTTTGACTTCCTTCACGTTTTCAAAGTTTTGTAGTTTTAATTTTGACTCCTCATTTTGTTGGAGCTCGAGAGTTGAAGTTATTCTTTAAATGAGAGGACTGCGTTAGTCAAGGACATGTGTCGCGTAGGCTACAAAGTCCTAATGACTTTCTTAAGGTTAGCACAGTTTTATAGTGTTGTACTCGGCGGGTACCTTCATCGACTTCTCGTTTATTGAAGCCAAATAGTTTAAGTTATTCTGTGCCTAAGATGTTGACTGTTATAGTCAAGAACTTGTGTTGCGTTTAAGTTGATTATCTGTCATCACTTCTTGATATTTTTACTGGGATTAAAACTCCTATAAACTGCACAATTTCATGTACTTATTATTCGACAACATCACTTTACAAACACGCACAATAGGCAAGCGTATTACCCTTTATGACGTTTGGATCATGTAATGCGCACTCTGATTGGCTCTGCAGCCATTTTGCATGAGGCTACGCTGAATATGTAAACACAGTTATGACATATTGTATTTTGTTGGCTCCATTTTATGAAAGAATTAGAAAAAGACCGCTTTGTGCTCACATGACCTGATGCAAACTGGGGGGAAGAGGCTATTTCCGAGTTCCATTTACCTCTGTTTCAAAACGAGTCCAAGTGCGAAACCTTTCATATGAAAATGAGTTTTACTCACAAGTTCATTCAAATGCAAATCAAACACATTTTCATATGAAAGGTTTCAGCTTGGACTCGCTTTGAAACAGAGGCAAAAGGCAACTCGGAAATGGCCTATTCGAAAGTGCTTGCAGTGAAAGTTTGTTTGTATCAGGTTGTGTAAACATGCGCCTATCCCAGTTTGAATTTTAGAATGGAGCGAATACACATTGATGTGTTTGCGCGCGGGACGAGAGTTACACCGGACGAAGAAGAAGGACAGGAAGCTAAAATACAATAAAGCCGTAGAAACAGAAATCCTAACAACAAGGATCATTGAGACGGATTGCAGAAGGCAAACTGGATTTAGGTTTTTTTCCTCCAAATTGTGCCAACCATGAGATATATACACCTTGTCAAAGGAGATTAATTAACAATTATCCACTGAAGTGGAGATGAATAGTGGTGTTTTGTATATACCACACAAGTGAATAGGCAGCCCCAAGCAGTTATTTTATTTTGTGACAAATTGGACAAAAACTTGTGGTAAGCCATTTTGTTTTTGCTCGGAGATGAATAGCAAAGGATATCCCGAATTTGAATAGCCAATCGGCAGAGCGCGCGAAAAAGCACTATTTACTTGTGTGGTATATAATACGTATCAATTGGAATAATGTCGCATGCTGGAAGATACGAGGGTCACTGGGCGGAATAAGGCACTGAGGGCTCTGTATGCGTGCTTTTTAGGTGAGGTCTGTCATCATTAGGCCCTTTTGGGAAACCATTATAAGAAAGTGTGCAACTGCGTATTGTTTTGGCGCGCATGTTTCAAACATGCACTGCAATTATTTTAAGTGCGCGTATTATCTAGATGTATCTGAAACGCATGTACAAGGGCTGTTTAAAGCGTGCGCCTTTTGTTTATTAAGGCATTACTTGCTTTTCACGAGCGCTATAGTATATTTGCTATACACTTGCTGAATGTGACCAGACAATGCTAATTTATTATGTGTGCATATGAGAATTTAGCATAATTTGTCAACTCTAGAACAACTCTCATGTAATAGGGCCTGTTTATATGGAGAAAAGTTGTCCCTTGTAGGAGCCGGTCACCCTCCATACCGAGCAACCCCGGTCGAGAGAATACATTTCATATATTTCTTTATAAATAGCAGCGAACCATTTACATGAGAAATCGCAAGGTTGGCTCGGGGGACAGGGTGACCCTGGGTGGAGGGTTACCCGCTTTGAAGGTAGGGTGACCCTGGGGGGCAGGCCAACTTTTTTCCATATAAACACTTTGGCTATTGTTATTTTACCTACCAGAGACAAGTCAGGACATATAGAGCATGCGCGAACCCGAGAGGGCCAAGTTTTGGCTCGGTTAACAGGGACAACTTTTTTTCATATAAACGCTCGGTAAAATATGGCTCTGGGGGGAAGGTAACCCTCCTACATGTACCAGAGACTCATGTAAATAGGCCCTAACAGACATGGTGGATTTGTTGTTTACTTCAAGTACTGAATTGTAGTGCGCGCAAGAGCATTGAAATGTGTTTTTTGGGGGCGACTCCCGTGTACGAGGAAGAAAATGCGCGAGGCGTTTCCTTCCTCGCATGCGCCCCCCCTAACTCGCGCTCTATTTTACTCAACTGAGCGCCGAGTAAACCGCCGTGCAACTCCGTTTGACCACCCAACGCAAGTTTGTACGCAAGTTCGTATTTCAAAACTTGCGTCTCCGCCGTCATACTTGATAATGGCCCAGATCGACAAGCGTTGTTTATGCAGATGCTTGTAAGTAGTTAATCTCGGACAAGGAAGTATTCCGCGTACGGTTTGCTGTATCGCGGCGCTCGTTCTTGAAGATAGGTTCCGGCGTTGGTTTCGATAATTATCAAACAAATGTAAAACACAGTTAGAAAAAGGTTTTGTTGCTTTTGTAACTACTGTTGCACACATTGGCTGTTTAATAATAAGTAAACCTAGAATGGGAAATATAGTTGACAACAAAATTATCTCATATTTGCAATATTTTCACGCATTATTCCCTTTTGTAACTTGAAAGAAATGACTCAATCAGACTATTAAAGGAAAAGAAAAAGTGACACCAATGCTGGTCTGTACTGCTATGGTATATACATTCAGAAACTGAAATCCAAATCTCGAAAAACAAATTATAAAGCCAAAATTATTTGGTGTTTCACAAAAACCGCTAATGTTCCCTTTTGTAACATAACAGCATAGCTACACCAGTTAGCAAAAAAATCACAACTCATAGAAAAGTAGCAATTTACTCTTTTATTTAATATCATGTTGTGCCAAAAGAATGGGCCATATTTAACCCAAGATTCCATCACCAACCGTAGTATTTAGAGAACGTTATGGCTCCTCGCACGAAATCTGATAGATTGCGTTAAAATGCGGATTTTCCGATTTTCCGTGTTGTTGATGCGTGTTTACCGAAATGACTGTATTTCCCAGAAAACGTCGTGCAATGCCTTCAAACTTTTCGAGTACCTTCTCCATACATCTGGCTATCATCTCAAGAAAAATAAATACGATTCATTGAATCAAATTACATTTATAGCAATTTTCCGTAGAGAATACAACTTTTGTGCATTTTTTGATTTCTTGGAACCTTACTCGACCATCTAACGTATGTCAAAACACTAGAGAATTTCTCCTCGTTTTTCCTTGCCAATAAAAACTTCTGTGGAAGTTCCACGGCATATATACACTATGTTGACGATGTTCTATCCCGCTGCCAACGCGTAATCCGGGATTTATTGGATAAAAATTAAGCAAATCCACGGCCATGTCCCCTAATGTAACATTTTCGAGCCATTTCCCCCCCTACTCAGCCCAATAAAAAGTAAATTTATTGATCTCAATATCAGTGAAAGGGGACTCTAATACCTTGCTAACTATACCAAAATTGTTTATTAAAATTGCTTTTTAAAAGCTAAGGGTAACTTTAAAAAAATGTTACAATAGGGACCAACGATGAATCTAAGAATGAATGAATGAATGAATGAATGAATGAATGAATGAATGAATGAATGAATGAATGAATGAATGAATGAATGAATGAATGAATGAATGAATGAATGAATGAATGAATGAATGAATGAATGAATGAATGAATGATTAGATTCATGTTACAAAAGGGGACAATTTCTGTCCCCTTTTGTAACTTTGTTCCCTAATGTAACGTCAAAAATGTTACAAAAGGGGACAGGTTCCCTTTTGAAACATTTTGATGTTACATTAGGGAACAAAGTTACAAAAGGGAACAAAAAATGTCCCCTTTTGTAACCTATGTTCCCTTTTGTAACCAAGTCATGTCCCCTTTTGTAACCTACCTTATTTGTTTTTTTGTAACTCGAATTTTGTTTTTTGTTGTTGTTCCAATTTGTAAATCTACTTTCTTTAGGCGCAGTTTTTGTTCTCTTTCATTTATCTTTGTGGTTAAAGGCATAACTTGTTATTTTGAGGAATTTGGGTATGCCCTCAATCTACCAACGTGTGTTAAATCATTTTGCACATTACATTGTTATAATCTGATTAGTCGCTTCAAGTTTATTCTTTTTTTTGCTTTGTTTCATTTCATTTACTTTTGAATGTTTCATAAAACTAATTCTGTTCAGCTTTTTTTCGTCTTTTAAGACTGGGGGGGGGGGGATCGCCCTTCCCTCCCTAATAATTTGGAGGGTATATTGTACGTTCAAATATGCTTCCTTTGAGGTGCGCAACATGACATTATGACCGCATATGACATGGAAATACGTCATAATTTCCGAATAGCCGCCATCTTGGCCATCTTGGATCTGCCATCTTGGAAATTGTTAAAGTTATTGCAAGGAAGTTAATATTTTCATTTATTGTTGTTTTATATGTCATAGGAAATATGGTAACAGAAAAATTCCAAATTTGGAAACAAATACCTGCTAAAATAAGGTTGCCATGGTAATAGCAAGTTCCGTGAACACCAAATTGTTGCCAGATAAATATTTAATGATACAACTTACTTGTCACACAATCGCTTGTGACGTTCTTCAATTTAGCAAAGGTTTATAGTTTTGTAGTTTTAACCCTATTCTGCCTGGGCTTTTTTTTCGTTCGTGAGCATGGGGGGTGGGGGGGGGCAGAAAGTGCCACCCCGGGCCTATGTATCTCGAAAAGTGTTGACGCTATGAAAATTAAACTTAAATGATATGTACAGCATCCAAAAATGTTTATTTTAGTGACAGTCACGTGTCAATTATGACGTCATACACGCCATCATTTGGGTAAAACGATCTGTATCTCGAAAAGTATTTGTGCTATAAAACGAAACTTATGTGGTGTATAAAGCATGCAAACATTTTCATTTTAGTGACAATCACGAATCAATTATGATATCATATCACGCCAAAATAACGTCATACTTTAAAAATGTCCGCCATCTTGGATCCGTCCGGTTGAATTTTTAATTTGTTCAGAAATGTCAGAAAATCACCAAATTTGATTTGAAAAAAAATGGAAAACAATATAAGGATGCAAACAATGAAGACTTTGGAAGAAACTCTGTAAAAAGCGGAAATCTCATGAAAACACCAAATTTGGGGAAAATGGCCTGTCAAAACTTGATTGCCATGGAAACATCAAGTCACTTGATCAAAAAATTGACACCAAAATGTTCCCAGATAATTTTTAGGAAAAGTCATCAAGTTTGGCTATATGATTGCTTGAATGCTCTTTAAGTACGATAAATTTGAAATCAGCGCGGGCACTTTCTGCCCTCTCCCCCCCAGGCAGAATGGGATTAATCCGTCGTTTTATTGGTGCCCGAACTTATGCTCTACCCAAAAGGATTGTTGTTAGTCAAGAACATGTGTTGTGCGGTAAGCCTGCAAAGTAACATTTACAGATCGACGTCCTCATGACTTTCGTCAAGTTTTCAAACTTATATATATAAAGTATTGAAGTTTTGATTTTGACTCCTCATTTTATTGGAGCTCCGAACTTGAAGTTATTGTTTGTCTTAGTCAAGGACGTGTTGCGTAGGGCTACAAAGTTAGCGATCACAAAAGTCCTAATAACTTTCTTAAGGTTAGCAAATTAAAGTTTTATAGTTTTGTAGTGGATAAAGTTAAAACGTTATACTGTGCCTAAAGAGGTTGATCGTTGATTGGTTGTCATAACATTTTTACTGGGATTGAAACTCCTATAACCTGGATAATTACATCATTTTATAATATTACGAAAAGAGACCGCACACATTAATATGCAAACGTATACCCTTTATGAAACTGATTTGAATCAAATGACGCGCACTCGTCTCTGATTGGCTGTGCAGCAGTTTTGCATGCAGGTTATATAAACATAATTATGACATGTCATTTTTGTTGGCTTCATTTTATAACCTGATGCAAACACTCAAAAAATGTCAGGAAATTTTTTACATAAAGTTTCGAATTCTCCCAAACTTTCTTTCGTTATGTAAACATGTGCGCCTTTTTCTATTTCTTGAGGTGGCTCCATAGGGTAATCATTTATGGTGTAGCCCACGCTTAAGTATTATCGTTTGAAAGCTGGTTTTCGCGTTCTTTTCCACTACCAGTTCACCCAAACCTATCAAGCAACAATCCCAGATAACATATATATTGACTTTAAGTTTAAAACTGCCCAAACAAGGCAAAGGAGTACGTTGAGTGCTTACGGGGCTTTAATTGCGATTTACATTACTTCAATTCGGTGAATTTCCTTCTGTGACATTTTCCACAATTTTCACAATATATAAATTCTGGCCAGATAAGAATTTTAGGGTAAAAAAAATAAAGATTATGTAAAGGCAGTTTCTTCGTTTTAGAAAATTGTGTTTTTTACCTCTGCGCAAAAATATGGTCTTTGAAATTTTCCTGAAAAACAAGCACTACGTAGATCCAAATAAGAATAACCTTTCTGTCAATGAAAACCAATACGAAAGTTTCTATTTTGCCCTACAACAACTATGTCATACTACAATCTCGTACCCACGGCTTTGAGTACGAGATTTGTCATGCTGGGATTCGCCAAGATCGCTATTTGTTGAGCATGCGTGAACTTTCGAACGAAAAGGTTAATAATGATAATAATAATGGTTCTTAGAACGCATATTGCGAATCCTCAATGTGTTTACAAATAGCCTAAAAATAGAATAAAAGAAAAACAATGACTAGCTGATGTTACATTTAAACTAACTAAGATAACAATGTTATTAAAATATATATAATTTACATAAATACATAAAAAATAAAAGATAAAAAAGGAAAAAACTTATACTAGCTAAAAATATGACAATTTAAAAAGATGAGTCTTTAAAAGTGTTTCAAACATGGAGAGTGACTCTGCATTTCTAACTAAGGTTACTGGCGTTTGATGCAATTATTTGGATGAAATGTAAAAATTCGTCATCTTTGGAAGTTCAAACAGCAATATCTAGGCTTAAAAAATCTGTTATGACTGAATATTTTCTTTGAAATGCTTGAAATAGGTTCACATTTTTTGCGCGCGCAGATTCCCAAAGAGCGCGCGTGTGTGTGTGCGTAGAACGGAGCGAATACTTGATGAGTGCGCGCGTGGAACAAAGAAGAATGGCGAAGTTTCAATGCATTTTCTAAAACTAGAAGGAAAATAAAGCCGTATAGAATAATTAGTAATCCCGACAACAAGTATCACTGTACAGATTGGGGAGGAGGCTGAGACTGGAATTGTGGAAGACGGGACTTTGAATCCAGCGACCCAGAGACCCTGCCAACTTCGAAGTATATACACCTCATTTGATGTGTTAAAAGAGCGTCACATGCTGGAGTGTACGAGGGCGTCTGAGCGGAATAAGGTAAAGGCTCTGTATGCGTGCTTTTTAGATATACCATCATTCAGATACATGTATACCATCGCATGATCGTGCGTGCGTGCAAGGCCCTATTATCAGATAACCATTATTCTCCTCTATACAATATTAGGATACTTTCGGAATGAATAAAAAAACATTTGATGGAAATCACCTGGTTTTAAAAGTGTGCAAATGCGCATTTTTAAAGTACTGCGAGTATTTAAGTGCACGTATTATCTATCTCGAACACATACAAGGACTGTTTAAAGCGTGCGCCTTTTGGCATTAATTACTTGCTTTTCACGAGCGCTATAGTATATTTGCTATACAATTGTTAATGTGACAAGACAATCCTAATTTATTCTGTGTGCATACGAGAATTTAGTAAAACAGCCCTCGGTAACAGACCTGGTGGATTTGTTGTTTACTTCAAGTATTGAATTGTAGTGCGCGCAGGAGCATTGGAATGTGTTTTTGGGGGGGCACTTCCGTGTACGAGGAAGGAAATGCGCGAGACGTTTCCTTCCTCGCATGCGCGCCTCTAACTCGCCTTTTTTACTCCAGCGCCAACGTGTCCGTTTGGCCAGGGCTTTATGCCGTAACTAGGTCAAACGCGTACGGTTTGCTGTATCGCGGCGCTCGTTCTTGAAGATAAGTTCCGGCGTTGGTTTCGATAATTATCAAACAAATGTAAAACACAGTTAGAAAAAGGTTTTGTTGCTTTTGTAACTACTGTTGCACACATTGGCTGTTTAATAATAAGTAAACCTAGAATGGGAAATATAGTTGACAACAAAATTATCTCATATTTGCAATATTTTCACGCATTATTCCCTTTTGTAACTTGAAAGAAATGACTCAATCAGACTATTAAAGGAAGAGAAAAAGTGACACCAATGCTGGTCTGTACTGCTAGGGTATATACATTCAGAAACTGAAATCCAAATCTCGAAAAACAAATTATAAAGCCAACATTATTTGGTGTTTCACAAAAAACGCTAATGTTCCCTTTTGTAACATAACAGCATAGCTACACCAGTTGGCAAAAAAATCACAACTCATAGAAAAGGAGCAATTTACTCTTTTATTTAATATCATGTTGTGCCAAAAGAATGGGCCATATTTAACCCAAGATTCCATCACCAACCGTAGTATTTAGAGAACGTTATGGCTCCTCGCACGAAATCTGATAGATTGTGTTAAAATGCGGATTTTCCGATTTTCCGTGTTGTTGATGCGTGTTTACAGAAATGACTGTATTTCACAGAAAACTTCGTACAATGCCTTCAAACTTTTCGGGCACCTTTTCCAGACATCTGGCTATCATCTCAAGAAAAATCAATACGATTCATTGAATCAAATTACATTTATAGCAATTTTCCGTAGAGAATACAACTTTTGTACATTTTTTGATTTCTTGGAACCTTACTCGACCATCTAACGTATGTCAAAACACTAGAGAATTTCTCCTCGTGTTTCTTTTGCAATAAAAACTTCTGTGGAAGTTCCACGGCATATGTACACTATGTTGTCGATGTTCTATCCCGCTGCCAACGCGTAATCCGGGATTTATTGGATAAAAGTTAAGCAAATCCACGGCCATGTTCCCTAATGTAACATTTTCGAGCCATTTCTCCCCCTACTCAGCCCAATAAAAAGTAAATATATTGATCTCAATATCAGTGAAAGGGGACTCTAATACCTTGCTAACTATACCAAAATTGTTTATTAAAATTGCTTTTTAAAAGCTAAGGGTAACTTTAAAAAAATGTTACAATAGGGACCAACGATGAATCTAAGAATGAATGAATGAATGACTGACTTTATTTAAGTGTCAAAATGTATTTAGCTAAAAAAACTAATTGGGGACACTATATAGAGCATTCAAGATAAAAATATGGGCAAATTATACTTGAGAAATCATGTTTACCTAGGATGGTGTAACCACGGCTATTACAAGTTACAAATAACTGTTATATTATAACTTACTTCACTACTGCCAATGACTGACTCCCAGATGATCGCACTCCACCGTTTGCCAATCTTTTCCACAGCCACTGGCACAGCGAACGGCAACATACAGGAGAAGCAGATTCGTACAGCTTAAATAGCCCATTACCATCTCCTCCACAGACTTCAGGGACCGGGTGGGTGTCGAGAATGAACAACCTTCTATCAACACATCCGACAAGGAGCGAAAACGGCTCGCAAGTGTAAATTGACAAAAAGTTTTCCTCTGTATACGAAAGATCGTTTATTTTCTGTTGTAGTCTGTCACGGCTGATTTGAGCAAAAACACCTCCATGCGGTAACTCTTCCGTAAACTCGAAATTGTTCCTCAATTGATTTTTGTCCCTCATTAGTTTATTAGCATCCAGGACTGTATATAAGGAAGTTACATCACGAATTTTGTTAAGCTCTTCAGGATAATTGGCAATTACACTCGTGGCGACCTGTGGGATCTTTTTCAGCCTGTTGTTATCCGCGCCATTGCTTACAAGGACATCGCATACTTTAAGAGCCAGGAAAACACAAGCGTTGGTGGCGTCGTTAAAGACTGCCATATCTGAAAGACTGCTAGAAACGCCGGCAGACACCTTCTTTGCCAGTTCATAGTCTTGAGCTTCCAGTGCAGTGGCTTGGCTGACGGGCAGATTGATATTTTCACATAGCAAAGGTAAACTGCCTTCAAGATTGGATATGGCGTCTTCCATGGAAGATTTTCTTTTGCTTATGTCAAATTCTGTGTATGGCTCATGTAGACTAAGAACCGTGTTCCATACAGTCGCCTGCTGCACTTCGTAAATACTGGTGCACTGTGGGCGCTGACAACATCGTAAAATTACCTTCAGAGAATCCTCGACGCTTCTAAATGGATTCGATGATCTTTCTTTAATCAGCTCTTCCTGAAATGGGTAACGTAAGGCAGGGTTGACAAGTACGAAAAGCACCATACCATATGCCCAGGCGTCTACGGCTTTCAGTTGCTCCAATGTTGCTTCCTGTGGTTGAAGCTCAGGCAGGAAAATTTCGGGTGCCATGTACGCTGGGCTTCCTCTATCCAGTGTTTGCACTTTTGACGATATGAGAGTTTGCGTTTGGATTATGGCCGATCTTCCTTCCCCAAAATCTGCAATTTTGCATACAACTGGCTTATAGTTCCACATGAACTCCAATTCATCTCCATGCATGTGCGTGTAATGTTGGTTGCTTACAAGGATGTTAGCAGGTTTCAAATCTCTGTGGACAATGTTATTATCGTGAAGATATTTTAAACCATTAGCAACGTCTTTCCCAATCACAGGGACAACATGCTCAAAGCCACTGAACTCATGGTACTGCGAGTGAACATGGGAAAGGAAATCTGCGAGCGAGCTGACACTTGTTTGGTCTTCGAACGGCTCGAAGGAAAACTTCACGTACTCAGTCATCAATGCGAATGGGTTGACAGATACTGCTTCAAAAGACACAATGTTCGGATGTCCCTTGACACTGTTCAATAGCTTAGCCTCTTTTGCAAATTCTTTTTCATAATTCCCAGTGACATCACATGGTAATTTCAAAACAACATCGTGACTCAGTGGCTGTCTGCATGGTTTATAGCGCCCATACTTTACCAGGCCATAACTACCAATACCTATTTGTTTCTGGTCGGTCACATCATCAAACTGAAATCGCTGCAAACCACTGAAAGGATCGCTTTCAGGACGTTTTGGCTTATGCCGTGGAACTTTAAAAGACATAATTGCACTGTATTTAGTTCATGGCCGTTCTGCACTTTTCCTCCACGTGCACGTGTTACTGTACACGACGCTCAGAGCGGAACGTCTAGACGAAAAGTTGGGCACGTCAATTAACTCGGCTTCTCGGAAAGCTACTCGATCAAAACCCACTCAAGTACTCATGGCTGTCATCACAATACCGCAATCATTTTGAGAAAGGGTGTTTCAAGGGACCACACACACAGCAAGAGGTATTGAGTTCGGGATTACCTGCAGCGACTTATTGTAAACTAATGCAGAACTCCAAGGATAGCGAGAAATTAAAGAAAGCGCAATTGTCTTTATTTTATTTGGTATTGGCACCGGGGATTGGCACCGGGGCACTGAATTGGGTTCCTTGTCATTTGCTCATTTATGGAGTGCTTTATTCGCCGGTACTCGCCGGTACAACTTGCTCAATCTAAAAGTTAGCATATGGTGATTATTAAAAGTCTTTTTTTTCGTAAGAGTTTACCGTTTTCACTTGCTTTCGCGATGTGCACGCGCTAAGTTGTAAAATCAACTTTTTCGGTGCAAAATTGGATTATTTTCCCATTTCATTGCTGTTTGGTACTTTAGAAAACTTTGTGGGACATAATTCTGAATTGATTTTGTTTCCATAAGCAATTTACCGGCGAAAAAAGTCCGACTTTCTTCGAGACGATAAAATGGCGAAAGTGGCCTCGACGAAACTGGAATTCATCCAAAGCAAGCGTTGTTTGCAGCTATAAATGCACGCGGGTATTAATAAAGCTTTCCTTGATAACAGCCCTTTCCTCTCTTTTTCTCCATAAACGGCGTACGGAAGCGTAGATTTTGGTGTCATAAATTACAAGACAAGTATACATAAACACAAGAAACAAAGCGACGTGAAATACGAGGCGCGGGGTGAGATTGCCGTGAAAAAGTTTGGTGCTGTAGTTTGCCCACACGGAAAAGAAGGTAAGATTACACCAGACGCGTAACATGCAAGATGTTGTTCGTCGCGTTCATATATTTTTACTCCAACAAGAAGCAACACATCAAATATATTCATGGTTTTCGTGACAACCATAGCAAAGCAGTCAGTCAGTTTTCGAGGGGTCTTCGTTTTCGAGGGGTTTTCGAGGGGGTCTTCGTTTTCGAGGGGTCTTCGTTTTCGAGGGGGGTCTTCGGTCTTCGGTCTTCGTTTTCGAGACACCCCGTCTTTGGAAGCAATTTATGATACAAGGAAATGCAATATCTATCTACAGTAATCACTCCTCCAGTGTTGGTAACACTGGTTTTACTTGACATAGTTTTATTCTCGGTTTACAAATGTTGAATTGGTGATTGCAGCTAGTGTTTTTGAAATTAAGATATGTGTCTTCTGTAATAAAGTTTAATTAAATGACTGTCTTTACTTGTGTTGAGGTTGTGCTAATTGGATCGGTCTAGACAATAGCATGTATTTGTAATACGTAATAGCCTGTTATTTTGTTAATAGTAATAGTCCATAATTGTAACTAAATAATAGCAATTGTATGTTAATTAGTAATTAGGTAATGGTCAATTGTAAATGGTTGTTAAGAACGAATGTCGCTAAGGATGGAGCCAAATTGGAAATGGTCAAAATAAAGTTTCCTTCATACTTTGTGTGTAGTTAGTCTTTGGGGTGGAAACATTCGTGATGATATTTGTTTCACTTCCTGCACTAACCTAGACTTGGGATCAGGGGGGAAGTTCATGCCCAAAAATGTATTTTTTGAGGTATTTTTAACCCTGAAAAACTGAGATTTTGTTAACTAATTATCTCAAAATGCAAAAGACTGGTTAAAATTCTGCTGACATCCTGGTATAATATCATCCTTCCGCTCCACAAAACTGGCACCGGATTTTCAGTTTGCCCCCTGGGGGCCCCCTGGTCCCCTGTCCTTTGTAAGGGGGGGAACCGCCTTTTTAAAAAACTGAAAATGAGACATCTTTGGCTAAAATAAAATCAAACTGGTATTCATATTTTGATCAAATTTGAAGTTGCAAATGAATATTTCGTCCTTTGTGAATCTTTTGATACTGAAAAGTCCACGGGCACTCAATTATTTTTTGCAGAACAAACAATTTACAATTCATACCCACGACAAAATGTTAATTTTCCGTCATTTTCAATGCCCACTTTCTGGAAGGTAAATAATGCTATTTGTAGCAACTTACCACTACACTGTTTCTCTATCATCGATAATTTGAAAATATTTCACTTTTCCAGCTTACATGTAAGCAACTTCAGGAAAAAAAATGTTTTGAATAGCACATCCACTGGTGAAACTGTTAATTTATGCAAATAATAACACTCAAGTTTCCGGCCAAAAAAATATAAAACTGAGTTGTGTAGTCAATTAAACCACATAAATAAAACTTATAATAAACAATTGATGTAATGCATACCATTTATTAAGTAGTAACTTCAAGAACCACTGATCTCAGAGGCAACGAGGAATCACGCCGAATATTATAATTCGTCGGTGCTTTCGTTATGTGCCACCGTGTTGAAACTATAGTTCTCATCCGTCGGAACAGCCCCAAATGGTTTCCTTTTCACTGGAAATATATTATCTGGAATTGGCTGCAGCTGCTAACTACCCACAAAATATTACAAGCTCCACCGATCGATGCTGTCGCCACCATGTTGCATCACTTCTTGTCAGGCCGTGATGAATGCTTTTTTTAAGAATGCTTGAAAAGGCAACCTCCTTGTTCTTTTAGAAATGTCCGATCTCTTGAGGTTCACAATTCTCAGCTACAAATCCTGAGTTATAAATTCTTACTGAGCTATATAAATCCTTTTGAAGTATCACTGTTTGGTTGTAAACTCTAAATAAGCCGGAACGGGTCGCCGGGACGATTGTATATTTATCTTTTTCGGTCAGCGGACACCATAAAATATAAACATACCAAATTAAAGTGTCCCGGCTTGGAGTTTACAATTCAAAAGGATTTATATAGCTCAGTAAGAATTTATAACTCAGGATTTGTAGCTGAGAATTGTGGAGCTCAAGAGATCGGACATTTCTAAAAGAACAAGGAGGTTGCCTTTAAAGCATTCATCACGGCCTGACAAGAAGTGATCCAACATGGCGGCGACAGCAACGATCATATCGGTGGAGCATCCGCCATCGTGGATCTGTTTGTAATATTTTGTGGATAGTTAGCAGCTGCAGCCAATTCAGATAATATATTTCCAGTGAAAAGGAAACCATTTGGGGCTGTTCCGACGGATGAGAACTATAGTTTCAACACGGTGGCACATAACGAAAGCACCGACGAATTATAATATTCGGCGTGATTCCTCGTTGCCTCTGAGATCAGTGGTTCTTGAAGTTACTACTTAATAAATGGTATGCATTACATCAATTGTTTATTATAAGTTTTATTTATGTGGTTTAATTGACTACACAACTCAGTTTTATATTTTTTTGGCCGGAAACTTGAGTGTTATTATTTGCATAAATTAACAGTTTCACCAGTTGATGTGCTATTCAAAACATTTTTTTTTTCTGAAGTTGCTTACATGTAAGCTGTAAAAGTGAAATATTTTCAAATTATCGATGATAGAGAAACAGTGTAGTGGTAAGTTGCTACAAATAGCATTATTTACCTTCCAGAAAGTGGGCATTGAAAATGACGGAAAATTAACATTTTGTCGTGGGTATGAATTGTAAATTGTTTGTTCTGCAAAAACTAATTGAGTGCCCGCGGACTTTTCAGTACCAAAAGATTCACAAAGGACGAAATATTCATTTGCAACTTCAAATTTGATCAAAATATGAATACCAGTTTGATTTTATTTTAGCCAAAGATGTCTCATTTTCAGTTTTTTAAAACGGCGGTTCCCCCCCTTACAAAGGACAGGGGGCCAGTGGGCCCCAGGGGGCAAACTGAAAATCCGGTGCCAGTTTTGTGGAGCGGAAGGATGATATTATACCAGGATGTCAGCAGAATTTTAACCAGTCTTTTGCATTTTGCGATAATTAGTTAACAAAATCTCAGTTTTCAGGGTTAAAAATACCTCAAAAAATACATTTTGGGGCATGAACTTCCCCCCCTGATCCCAAGTCTAGGTTAGTGCAGGAAGTGAAACAAATATCATCATGAATGTTTCCACCCCAAGGATTAACTACACACAAAGTATGAAGGAAACTTTATTTTGACCATTTCCAATTTGGCTCCATCCTTAGCGACATTCGTTCTTAATAGTCTAATAAAGTATTCCAATTTAAAAACAACTTCAACAAATGTTGCATGGTGTTCTGTCATCTGTCAGTAATCACCCCTCTACAGATACCAGGTTTGACTCTTGTATTGGGAGAGAAAAGTTTAACAAGTTGAAGGTGAGGAATGAATACTCTGGCTAACATTACAAAAAGCTTCCCTCAACTTTCTGTGGGTCGATTCTAAAACATTGAGGAAATCGATACATTAGTCTAGACCACTATGTTATAAAAATAATACTAATCAATATTTAATCAGGGTAACCCCTTCGGTCACATGGCTGTTTTCAATGGGGATCCTGCATAAAATAAAAAATATAACAATAAATAATTAAATAAATGCAATACAATAACACTAATAAAAAGTGACTACTTAGAAAAAAATATCGCTAAAATGCTTAAAAAAGTTAAAAAGTCAATAATAAATTAATATAGGTCATTTACATTCACATACAAATGGATTTGTAATGTGAGGATGGAAAATACACCGTCTTTGGAAGCAATTTATGATACAAGGAAATGCAATATCTATCTACAGTAATCACTCCTCCAGTGTTGGTAACACTGGTTTTACTTGACATAGTTTTATTCTCGGTTTACAAATGTTGAGTTGGTGATAAAATAAAAAATATAACAATAAATAATTAAATAAATGCAATACAATAACACTAATAAAAAGTGACTACTTAGAAAAAAATATCGCTAAAATGCTTTAAAAAGTAATCTATTCTACACTGCATCCATTGTCGCACCGCAATAAGATTGGGGATAAATTTGGCGATCCGACAATGGTCACAGTGCGAATCTATGGGAGGGTGGGCGAGGGAACCAAAATCCAGCGTTAGCTCCCAGGACTTGGCTGTAAGTACTGCATCGCCTCGTACTTGCACTATCCCCCGCCGCACTGCAGTTGAGCCAAAGTGATAATTTATTCACATGTACTAATCTCATATGCGTTGCTCTTAATATATGCAGCGCGAATAGTAATCTATTCTACACTGCATCCATTGTCGCACTGCAATAAAATTGGGGATAAATTTGGCTCCCGTTCCTTAGCGTCACTCAGTGTCCTTCTGTTTACCAGGCTAACGATGGGATCCTCCCCAATACTAATAACTTCCTAAGGAGGCCATCGCTAGGCTGCCCAAGGAATCTACCCTACAAACCTAGTCGTAACTCCCCAAAACTAAACCGAGACCTAACCCGATAACCCTGGTAGGGGAGATAGTCCACTATGCCTCACAGATGCTCCTCCTCGTGAGATCTCTTCCCTAGGCTGTCCGAAGGGAACGCACACACAAACCGTTTCAACTGGTTAATGTCTTGCCATGTACTGGTCGGCTCTGTACCGACATTCGAGGCCAGCCTTGTCGAGGCCCCAGTCGGGTTTAAGACCTTCACCAATTGCATGTAATATAGAGCTGTGTGTCAACGAGTCCAGGCAACATGGTCCATAATCTCGGCCAGATCTGCACCCATAAAAGCCAGGGTGATCACACAGCCAAAGCGAAACCCATGGAGAGTCTCGCCACTATCCGCCTTCATTTCTTTTTCGGTAACCCTTTAATCGCGATTCAGCTGCTGAGGAAGTAAAAGAGGAGTCCTTAAGAGCGACTTTCTGTAATTACCACGGATAGGTGTGCAAGATAGAAAAATCGAAATTCCCCAAACTTTGTCACAATAAAGCCCTTTGGAAACTACTTTAGAAAATACAAGAATCAGTTCGTTCGGATTTATATTTTCCATTTTAAGCGATTTTTTAATTTTCACCCCTGGAGGAGGCCTCAAAGGGCCGAAAAATGTGCTTCCTATCTTTGGTTCGTGTGAGAAAAATAAAACAAATAACACAATTGTTTTGATAACGCATGGTTTAGTGACCCTTCCATTACATTGTACCGTTATTAAAATTAAAAAAGATTCAAACTTGATTTTTTTACAAATTTTTAGAATTACCACCTAAATCAACATTACGGCAACTATCAATTTTGGCCAACTTTAACGGCAAAAATCGCTACCTGGTACATGGCTTTCGTTGTTAAGATGACATTCCAGAGAAACAGCAACTCTTCCTCTATCATTCTATGAAATAAAATTTGGGGGCAAATGAAACTACGAGTTTTGATAGATGAAAATATTTACGGTACTTGCTCGAAATTTATGACCTTTGAACTTACATTTACATTGGTAACATATAAGATAACTTGAATAACAGTTGAAATTTTGTCCTAAATCGCCTCGTTTCCCACAGTTGAATTATTTGTACTAATTCTTGATTGTTTAGTAGCAATTATTTCAAAGGAATAAACGTTTTTTTGCACCGAAAAGGAGCTATAAATATCTTGACGACAACATTTCACGTTGGTGCTATTTGTTTACTTTGACAAATATATCAACGCGATAAAGTTGTAAGCGACGCAAGTGACATATGGCATCACGTAAAATGCTTACATTTCTTCTCAAGCAAAATCGTGATAGCATAAAAAAGAAATCAAACTGAGCCTACCTTTATAATTACAATTTTCCCGGTACATCTGAACTGCATGACCGCCGCAGACATGTACGAAAATTGCGTGACACTTATCACTAGGTCCCAGGTTTTGCGCGGAAGCCCGGAAACCGACACGCAAGCGTTCTGCGCGCAAGAAACAGTCAGTGCAAAAAGTAATATTCAAAACTGGAGAAAAAGACTGAAGAGCCAAAGTCTGTTAACCTTCTAAATTCTTATGTGCTCAATGTATCAATAAAATGGCCGTAAACAGTACAGCAGCCGTATGAGACTATTGATATAGTTGGATATAGATATAAAATGGCTCTCTCTCTCACACTGTTACATTACAAAAACGGAATTCACGAAGGAAACTATGCTTGCCTTGTTTATAACGAATAGGTCAAAGTAAAAGCTGTATTTCTTCTTCGAATAAGCGCCCCGGGGCCGCTTGTTTCAAAGTAGACTTGCCACGAAGTCGCGAAAGCGAGTGACAAAATCACCAAAACGCGAAAAACAGACTTTGAGAAAGTCTAGTTTCAAAGTTGCATGCAGGTTTTTCTTTGTCAATCTACATGATTACCGTAGAAGCTCTATTTATCCCCACCATCCCCTCTCTATTAAGCCCCCCTTTGGAAGTCAGATTTTGTAATAAGACCCCCTCTCTATTAAGCCCCCACCCCCTTTCCGGCAGGCGGATGTAAATTACTTTCCAGCAATATTTTCTGGCGTTTCAGTCACTTTGTATTGAACTAAACGAGGTCTTTAATTTCCAGAACTATCGTTGAGTTAAGGTATAAATGACGGCGATTATACACAACCCATTTCTTGTTCTGTTTTAGTTAGTGGTGTATATAGTAAAGTGAATATATAGTGAATTTTCTCGAAAATTTATGATTTGAAATAAGGTCCTCTCTATTTAGCCCCACTCTCTAATAATCCCCCCCCCCCCCCTCCCTTCTTGAAGCTTGAAATTAAATAAGACCCCGGGTGCTTAATAGAGCTTTTACGGTAAACACCGCGCTTTATTTTATTTCTGTAGAATTGTAATTTTTGGCAAGAATCCTGGACTAATTACGCCTTCTCTTATAACTTCATAGGTAGATTTATATTTTAGATATAATGATTCTATGGGGCGTTTAATCGTGGACAGGCGGTAAATGTGTACCTGTGCAGTTTTAATGCAAAATTATGAGTATTAAATGAATACGTTGCTCTCTCGAAAACATCAAAGAGAGCTAGAAAAGAAAGAGCCTAACTTTGCAGCCTTGAAACCAAACTTCTCGAGATAACAATGGCAGCTATTTCACGGTGGGCATAAAGTGACCCAAAAGTGGCAATTAGTTTAAACTTTTCCCGTTTTGATGCACGTTACCTGAAATTGTACAACAACTAGAACTCAACATTCTGAAAAATCGTATGTTTTTTGTTTTTCAAATTTCGCACCAAAATTGTTTTTATGTATTATATGGTATTATGGTGTATTGACGTTTGCATTTCCCGCCATTTTGTTTCTAAAAATAGTAACAAAATGGCGGAAAATGCAAACAAAAAAATACTTTTCAGGATGCCGGGTTCTATATTGTTGTAAAATTCAGGTGACGTGCATCAAAATGTGAAATATTGAATCTAATTGCCGCTTTTGGGTCACTTTATGCCCACCGTGTTTATGGACCGTGGCGACATTCGCATGTCTCGAGAAGCTCTCCACGTAAACAAGGCAAAGACAAGTATGACGCTTTCCGTCATCCTTTCATGTTCCCAACCTCAATGTCAAAATACTCCCAAATCAAACGCGGCATGGATAAACTAAACTGTCGTAGGTTACATGACCTGTGCTGCCTCGTTCCCAGGCGCCGTTGCGAGGGAGAAAACAGGAAACGTGGTGCTTGGTTGTTAGGAGGCGAAGCGTCTTCTCGCCTGCAACAGTCCCACAACCCCATGCGCACCTTGCTCAAACAAGTAGCGACGCCTGGGGACGAGGCAGTGACCTGCGCATGTCACATAAATGGAAAGTGTCAAAAACGAATGGGTGCCTTAGTGCCACCTCTTCTATTTTTCTTTCAACCAAAAGAGTTTATGCAAAATAATCTAACTAACCTGCTGTATCCAGCAGTAGCATTGCCCCGTCCAAAGTGGGATCCCTCAATTGAGTAGCCTTCAAATGTCCCCGAGTATCCTTGCCACAATTTCCAATCAAAACACACTGAACATTTGCAGGATTGGATATACTGACACCACACTGACCTGACCACCAACAATTTGCGAATAACTACATGAAGACACTTTTCATTAGGATCAATATACGTGTTTGTAAATTTTGCTTTAAAACGAGCAAGAGCAATAAATTATAAGAAAATAAATAAGAAAATAAACCAGTCAAAGACCAAATTGAACTGTCCCTGTGTACGCGCCCCATAGAATCATGATACCGTGTAACCCTGCTGATATAACGAAGTGCCAAGGGACCGGGAAAATGTGTTCGTTATAACGGGGACTCGTTATGTCGGGGTTGTGTTCGATACATTTTACTGTTGAACATTAATTGGCCAGGATGAAGAATATCGCTCGGGATGGAGGGGGAGGGGGAGGGGGAGGTGGAGGGGGGCTTCATTATATCGGGGTTCCACTGTGTATTTAAAATATAAACCTACCTATGAAGTTATAAGAGAAGGCGGAATTAGTCCAGGGTTCTGGCCAAAAATAAAATTGTACAGAAATAAAATAAAGCGTGGGGTTTAATCATGTAGATTGACAAAGAAAAACCTGCATAAAACTTTGAAACAATCAGCCCCGGGGCGCTTATTCGAAGGGAAAATATGGTTCTTACTTTGGCCTGTTCGTTATAAACAAGGCAAGAATAGTTTCCCTCTTGAATTCCGTTTTTGTAATGTAACAGAGAGAGAGAGCCATTTTATATCTATATCCATCTATATCAATAGGGTCTCATACGGCTGCTGTACTGTTTACGGCCGTTTTAGTGATACATTGAGCACATAAGAATTTAGAAGGTTAACAGACATTGGCTCTTCAGTCTTTTTCTCCAGTTTTGAATATTACTTTTTGCAAAACTATTTCTTGCGCGCAGAACGCTTGCGTGTCGGTTTCCGAGCTTCCGCGCAAAACCTGGGACCTAGTGATAAGTGTCACACAATTTCGTACATGTCGGCGGCGGTCATGCAATTCAGATGTACCGGGAAAATTGTAATTATAAAAGGTAGGCTCAGTTTGATTTCTTTTTTATGCTATCATGATTTTGCTTGAGAAGAAATGTAAGCATAACTTGAGTCGCTTACAACTTTATCGCGTTGATATATTTGTCAAAGTAAACATAGCACGAACGTGAAATGTTGTCGTCAAGATATTTATAGCTCCTTTTCGGTGCAAAAAAAACGTTTCTTCCTTTGAAAAGATTGATACTAAACAATCAAGAATTAGTACAAATAATTCAACTGTGGGAAACGAGGCGATTTAGGACAAAATTTCAACTTTTATTCAAGTTATCTTATATGTTACCAATGTAACTGTAAGTTCAAAGGTCGTAAATTTCGAGCAAGTACCGTAAATGTTTTCATCTATCAAAACTCGTACTTTCATTTGCCCCCAAATTTTATTTCATAGAATGATAGAGGAAGAGTTGCTGTTTCTCTAGAATGCCATCGTAACAACGAAAGCCATGTACCAGGTAGTGATTTGTGCCCTTGAAGTTGGCCAAAATTGATAGTTGTCGTAATGTTGATTTAGGTGGTAATTCTGAAAATTTGTAAAAAAATCAAGTTTGAATCTTTTTTAATTTTAATAACGGTAAAATGTAATGGAAGGATCAGTAAACCATGCGTTATAGAAAAAATTGTGCTATTTGTTTTATTTTTCTCACACGAATCAAAGATAGAAAGCACATTTTTCGGTCCTTTGAGGCCTCCTCCAGGGGTGAAAATTAAAAAATCGCTTTAAATGGAAAATATAAATCCGAACGAACTGATTCTTGTATTTTCTAAAGTAGTTTCCAAAGGGCTTTATTGTGACAAAGTTTGCGGAATTTCGATTTTTCTATCTTGCACACCTATCCGTGGTAATTACAGAAAGTCGCTCTTAATACCCAGATCTGGTGTGATTGGGCGAAATAGGTAGCCACGCGTTAAGTCCACCCTTATTTCACGCGCCACCTCCAAATAGCGTTCGATGCCTCGGATAGGGCAAATTTCCACTTGCACATTTCGCCTTACTCCAAACACATTCTCATCCCCACCCTTAATGTCTTTCCCCAAATGTGGTTGAAGAGAAACCCGTCATCATTGGGGAAGCGTAGGATTTCAGGAACCTTAACTTGCCCCAGGTCTCCTGGTCGAACTCCACTAAAGAAGGCTGGTTTAAAATATGCCTGATCGCGGGCTATCACGAATCTGTCAATCGCTTTCTCGGTGTCTCGTAATTTTCCGTCCAAGTGTAAACATAATTGCGTCAGGTTATCAATAAAGAATGGGGCAGCCTGCTTCGGTGTTACCTGTGCCTGTAATTGTTCTGCGGTTATCAGCCTCAAGAGATCCATCACCGATTTGTCGGATGCCGGATTGCCTAGGCCTAGATGCTTGTCCCACTCGCCATCTCATCCAATAGAATGAAGAATGGCTCGTAGCTTACCAATATAAGAGTCTACAGTCTTGTAGGACAAATGTACTGGACATCCACAGACATATATTCCCTTTTGGCCAATATACTTACAGCCATTATGGTAAACCTGGGTTTTCCCATTCTTATCTTTAAAAACTAAAAACCGACAGATATTACGCGGGGTTGCGGTTGCTAAGGTGACATAGCCAGGAAGTGAGCCAAGAAAGGTTTCAAACTCCTTTTTCAACGAGTCCTTTTGCTTAGCATAGCTTGTTGCACGATCAAAATTCATTAGCTGCTGTAAACGTTGGTCGATGTTTTCCAGATCGACGTCAATCCTGTCGACACTTTTCATTGTCCTGACTTTCCGCTTATAACCACACCATTGGCAGAATCTTAAGTCCTGATCGTTCACATGGGAGCACACTGGGCATCGAACGGAGAGCGTAAACAACTTAGCAACAATGGGAAGGTCCTAAGTAGAAAAGGAACGAGACACTTATAATAATTATATGATGATGGTTTAGATAAATTATTTATCTAAACCATCATTTTATTTGCTTTATATTCTGTTTACATATATTGGGATTATACAAGAAAAGGTAAAATATTTCCGAATCTTACTAAGGGTCCTTACAACTCAGGATCCTATTTGATTCAAATTTAATATTGACTGTTAGTGTTTCTGATATTGTAGTCACTGTTACTAACAAGTTCAGAGTTCCTATTGAAAAACTACCAGGAAGGCCCACAGGTCCCCTGGGATTCCGCTTTCGCCGCTCCAACCTTCTTTTGAGGACAGTAACAATGCATACGGGTCACCTGCACTAGCCATCTTTCGCACCTCCCTGGAGTAGCGTTATAACAGGGGCCACCAGTACTTCCTTGGATAAGTATCCAAGACCATAATAGTGCACGATTGCCTGTAGGATTGAAGGAAGCGCAGGACTGGGCCAACTAGCACATTTGGCGGGAAAATATACGGACGCTGCATCACTGTGGAAAACATCGTCAAATCCTGTGCAAACAAATTCACCCCTATTGAGCCTGGCGAAGGGTATGGCGTGAAATGGGGGAGAGGATGCCCCAGCATTTGAATTGAGAGCCATCAAGTCACACGAGTGGCCCTCTACACCCCCGAACCCCTGCTGTACTTCATTCCAGATCTCCGGTGCAAGCTTATAATCCAAAGACGATAATCTGCGAGAAGGGGCGTCGGCCGGGTTCTCCTGAGTGGGAATGTATAGCATGTGTAGTAGGATGTTCAAGTCAGTAGTGGTAAAGAATAACGCCTTAATAGCGTTATTCAAGTCAAGACTCTTGCCCACTTGGCTGTTCCACGCATGCATCACCGCCTGGTTGTCAATCATTACATTGACGCAACAATCTTTGACGAGATCTTTAAAAGCACGCAAGACCCTATCCACAGCGAGGGCCTCTCTAGTTGCAATATCCAGCATCATTTCATCCTTCGACCAGTAGTCAGATGTTTCCTGCATCACAGGTGTGGAGATAACGCCACCCCATCCAGTCTGGGAAGCATCCGTAGCTACCTTGACCTGAAGATGTCTCTCTTCGCGCCAATGTAGCGGGTCATCCCACTGTTCTAGGAAAAGCCAAAGGGCCATTTCATCGCGCAATGCACCCTGGATCGCAATCGGTTTCAACGCGCGTATACCCTTAGAAATTGCCGTCGACATCTCTCTAGTGAACAAGCGAGCCGCTGGGACGGCTAGGGAAAAGGAGATGCACTTGCCAATCAATCGCTGGAGTGTCTTGATCGATACAAAATGTGACTTTAACGTTTCCTGGACAAGCTCTATAAACTTGCGCTTCTTCTCCGGAATGAGGTGGAAAACTTCCTTACTGGAGTCCACCAGGAAACCAAGATAAGGGACCATCTTCTGAGGAGTCAGGATTGACTTTGACAAGCCTAGAAAGTACCCCAGGCGTACCAAGTGAAACGCCACGAGAAACACCGCCGACTTAGCAGCCTCGAGATTAAGCTCGTCATTGGACTCTAGAACGCCGTACTCTCCCTTGTCCAGCGGTACCTGGAGTTGGCCATTGTGTCTATCGTCAATATACAAGAGGCACAGAATTCCCAGAGAGCGGAAAACATTTGATGCCATAAGGCCCATCGAGTGATACACATAAGGTGAAATCTTCCAACCAAATGGTAACATGTTATAGGTAAAAAACCAACCACCCCACTGGATCCTGAAATATGTGCGGCTATCCTCATTCAGCAAGAGGTGGTCGTAACCTGACTTGTCGTCGAGGACGGTCTGATAAGAGTCCCTGAAGACATACCGAGGCAAGTCCGTCACCTTGTCCAACGAGAAAGGCTTGTCCAGCATCCACAAGTTTAAGTACCACGCATCATGACACAATCTTGGCTTTGTGGGCTCAACCGTCAACGGTAGTACGATATGAGGTGGTTTCACTTGACCAACCTTACCCACAAGTGAAATCGCACCGGTTTGTTTCACTTGACCAACCTTAGCCACAAGTGAAATCGCACCGGTTTGTAGGCGACTAAAGAGCGTTGTCCTGACAAATTGTTTGCACGACAGGTTATTCTTGAATACTCTGTGGGGTGGCTGATCGTAATCGTAATGTTCCCCTTTGAACGTCCCTTTAAAGTGTCTAAAGTATGAAAATATTGACACCTTATTCTCAATCCAAGACAACACCTCGTCCTGGTTCAATGAAGGAACCAACTTCGCTATTTCTGCCCAATTAGCTGCATGTCTATGGAGCTCCCCTGCGATGAAATTATCAGGGTCCCGGAACAGTAACTCATCAACGTGTCCAATGACCTCTCCTTTTTCTACTAGTCGTGCCATTTTTCCAAGCCGGTCATTTTCTCCCCTTGTATCTACCCACTGTATGGCATTTGCGCAATCGGCGCCATAATTGATTGAGTTGTCAAAGTTGTCATCTTTTTCCCATGACCAGTATATCGCCTAAATGGGAAAAAGGTAAAAAACGAGTCTCGTAAACACGTGTGAAAAGTAAAAAAATCGGATCCAAAGGGAGGGCATCAGGGGAATTTGGATTTAGGAAATATATGAGCATTTTAAATATTCACCTCATCCTTCCACCATATATCTTACTGGAGCCCCCCAGTCAAAGCTTTGTTAAAGGGAATCTTGGCTGAAAAACAGTTTTGCTCCAAATCATAAGTTGGTGTTTGTGTAAAACTGGTTTAGGGCTTTGAAGCCGATAATTCTTTAACTGGTTTGAATACTAGGCGATTTGTTTCTGCTTTATCTACTTTGAAATTTCCCGCGCGCCGCCATGTTTGTTTTTCACAAAGTTTCATGAGAGATTATGATGTCATTGCGTTGTCGTGCGTTGCATTTTGGCTTTCAGTTTGGACTCTATCATGTCGTTGTCGCGTTAAGTGTTCTATTTAGTATCATAGTCCAGTCAATATAGTGATAAGACCCATCACAAATTGCAACAGAATTTATTTCTTCACTATCCATCTCAGAAAAGTGTCCCGATCAACATATCAAAAGTCTAGAAAAATCTACAAAGGGGAAGTGACTTAATTTTTTACTTATACATCATACCTCTATTGGTACAGCATGAAAACGAGGCTACATACAATAACCTACTCTTACATGTATTTCTTTTATCGCAAATTTACTAATGTCATTCAAACAAGAAAGATAATGATCCAGACATCCTCACAAGTTCTAATTCAACTGGGTAGGACAAATGAATCACGAATTATAATCCTTTTGCCTAGTACTTTTCTAATTTTACAAATAAGCCTTTAAAAATCAGCATGGGAACAAGACTAAATAGAAAACAACTTTCCTCGTTTACTTTTCATTGATGGAAACATCACCGGCTTAATTGAAATAAAGTAAAGCTATAACCTAGACACCTTAGCAGACAGTGTCAATTGGGAAGGATGCATGAATCAAACATCATCATCATCGTCATCATCTTCACTTTCACAGTCATCCGGCTGGACAGAGTTGGTGCAACCTGAGCCTCTACACTGACCACAAGCAGCTGAACACTCTAGGTTGTGTTTTCTGCAGGTACATCTAAGGCTGCTGCAGTCTGTGGAGCAGTTGCATCTCACAATTTGAAGGAGGGCTTGAGGTGCTGGAGGTAAGTGTGTCATGATAGGAAGAAGCAATCTTTCACTGGCCTTCCATCCCCATTCTTCTGCTGGCATGGTTTCTCCAACCCCCTTCCACTGTTGGACTTGAATGTACACACGTAGGCTGTGATATCTCGCTGCTGCTGATGTAGGAGGTAAGCTCTGTGGCTGAACTTGCGAAGTGTTGGTGGCTACCTTTTCGCAGTACCGTCGGTATCGAAGAGAATCCAGTCCTTCGTCAGACTTGCCATTGTAAACACAAACCAGTGCCTTTTCACCCGCTGCGACAACATCCTTCTTGGAGGCAGATGTGTTGTTGAACACTTGTGCTTGATCTCGAAAATGCTGGCTGGCGAAGAACTTCTTCAGTGAGACGCCCTTACCAATACCATAGAGGCGAGAAGTGGTATCACATCCAAGGATTGCATGGATGAACAACATGTTGCTGCATACCTCTTGACCAAGCTTCTCCTTCAGCACTTTCATGTTCCAGACCCGCCGTTTTATCGAATTGGCCTTTGGCTCAGGTTGAAAGAATAACTCAAATGCATCCAATTCCGTGTGATAGCACAATAGGATAAGAAGATCGGTGTCATCCCCGACAAGCACGGTGTTTATCCTTCTTGCGCTTTCCACAGATGTCTGTACTATGAGGAGATCAGCATCTGCTTGGGAGTGATGTGTTTGGCAATTTCTCTTCTGCAGATAGCTGCTCAGCATATTGATGAAGGATTGCTTGTTGCTTGAATTTGACAGGAAGTGATCTTTCTTCATGGTAACTTTCATACCATCAGAAAATGTGACGGTTGTCCCTGTTTTCCCTCCTGCTCGCCTCTGCTGTGTCATATCCTTTGTGGAACTGCTAGTGTAACCATCAAAGACAACAATTGCTGCACCATACTTCCGAGTCACGTAGTTGCAGTACAAATCACAGATGTCCCTATATGTAGGGAATCCGTGTGGCCACGGGATCCGATGAAGAAGCGCACCACCATCCAACACATATTGGACTTCACCTGTTGGCCCAGCAGGATCGGAAGGAAGCTTGGCCCAGATAGCATCTGCTAGTACTGGCTTTTGTGGCTGAAGCAGCATGAACGAGGAATCAAACAGAGCTGTTGGATAGCTGCATAGCTCATGCTGGAACATGGCTTCCATGTCATCCAGTGATTTACTGGCAATTATTAGACGCTGAAACAACAGCTGCGGATCCACCTGGATCTTCTCTCCATCAATTTTAACAGATGACTTTGTACTAAGTGTGATGACCTGATTACTTCTTTTAAACTTGAATTCCACAGCTGATTTTCCTGTCATGGATTCTAAGATGGTCTGTCCAATCGCCTTAGCATTTTCCACATTCACGGAACTGTCAGCATGGACGCCATTCATGATGTTCATCAGATCTTGATGAGGTGTGAAAGGGTTTCTTTCTGCTAGAGAAAAGAGCAAACTCTGGGTGTCCTTCATGTCGCGGGCTTGCCTGGACTTGGTCATATCCTTGTTCTGTTCTCCTGTGCTGTAACTTACACCTGTGAGGTCCAACATGACACGATTCATCTCAGCACAGGCAGGCGTGGAGAGCAACCAAGTCAGTCGCTGTGTTTCCGTCATCCCACGTCCTCTTGTAAGACCACCACTTGTCTTAACGCTTCTCATTAGCACTTGCTCAATCACAAGATCTGTCGAGAGTCCTGCCCACATGCGGTTGCTTCTTCTAACTACATGGAACCCAGCTTCAAATTTCCTGTATACATCTGGATGTTCACTCTCAAGGCTGTTCATGGATTGCAAGTACAATCTGGCACTTTTAGCATACAGATTGTGCCCTGAGGCAGCCAGATAGGGAAGCATCTCTGACAAAGCTTGTAGATGGAGTCTCCAATTACCGGTTCGCTCGGCCTTTATGAACATGCGAAGGATGTCTACCATATCCATATACTGCAGCCAGAGCGATGCTGTGCGGTCGTCCTTCATGAAATCCCTCTGTTGTTGGAGATGTCCTTTTATCCTGTCTAGAACATCAGCTGCACTGATTTCTTCTGCTGACTTTTTTTGGTTGATTAACTCATCATACAGGGCACGAGCTTCCTGAAGGTCAGGATTCTGTCTGGGATCTGCAGTAGATGGCATGTTTGATGCAACATCTTCATCTTCATCTTCATCTTCAGCTGCCGCTGCCGCTGACTCATTTGGTGTATCTTGCATTCCTGGAATTGGAACTGTCAGAGCTTTGGATAGCATGAGTGTGTTAAGAGCTGCATCTACAAGAAGATGTGCACGCACTGCTCGGGCGATAGCTTTACCAGTAAAGATGTGCTCCACTGCGTTTGGTGCATAAATCATCTCTAAAAGCTCTTTTAATCCAGATCCTGCCATGAGATTGCCAATGGAGCCGAGAAAACTCATCTCAGTATGGAATCCACCAAGACGCAGGACTATTTCACGAAGGTCACTTTCCAGAGGTTCAGACATAATGATTGTCAAAGCCTTCCACCACAGTGGTTGATCAAAAGTAATAATTGGTGTTACATTATGCTTGCGTGCATGTTCAGTTACAAACTTCAATGTGGAGAAGATACAAGTAGGGTCACTTGAACTCATGTCAATCATTGGGAGGAATGTCACAGAGGACTGACCCGGGTGGTTACCACGATGAACAAACTGCATCAAACCAGACCAAGCTGGTCGAGAGAAACCAAATAAGAGTGACGTCTTCCATAGAATATCAAGATTGGCTGTTGGATCGCGGGCTTTCTGGATTACTATGTCATTGTACTTTATCTCTATTTCCTGGCCTGCTAAGCCCTGGTGCTGTATTTGGATGCATCCTGCTGTGGAAATATCCTCTGAATTAACTTGTCTCCTTGGAACAAGTTGGCTCTGCGTTGTTCCGGGTGTAGCAGCGGCTATGATCCCCATGCCATGGAACGTATCGTTGCCGTCCAGGGTTCTTATGTTGTGATCAACATTATCTGCAACATATTGAACAAACTCAGAAGTATGGCTGGAAATATCAGTTCCTTGATTTACAGCTGCATTTTGTCCAAACTTCTGCACTTCTTGATATGAACAACAAAATCCATGACGGTGGAGGGAGTCAACAAGGAAACGTGATGCAAAATGATGATGAAGCTGTACAGCCACTCCAACCTGAAGTGGTGCAAGTAGAACTCGAGGGCGGGCTGCTTGCATCATGGCTTGTCCAATAGATGCCAATTTAAGGCCGACATCTTTTCCTGCCAGGATACCTTCTAAAAAAAGCTTGAGAGTGGCAGGAAGGAAGTTGAGGCATTTCTCTTCAGTTTCAATTTCATTTACGGTGGGATAGTGCTCATTTGAAGTGTCTACTAACTTGATGTCATTCTTAATGAGCTTGGCAGCAGTTTCTATGATGTATTGTTTTTCCTGTTCAGGATGATCCTTTTGACGAGCATGAAATTCTTGAAGAACAGTCTCTGCCGTGCTCCTGAACGTGACTACATTAGCCCTTCCATTTAATTCAGTGATTATTATTTGATCACCAAAGTGCTCCTTGATCTTTGCCTTCATGTGTGTATGGCCATACGCTGTGCTTTCCGAGTCTGCCATAAAATCATTCATTAAGTCAATAAGGTCACTCACACTAATCTGCTCATCGTCATTTTCTTGAAGAAACATTGCTACTCGCAGGAACGCATCCGTTTTTTCCTCATCTTGCGGACGGCCAACTTTTTTCTTCTTGTGCGTAGTAGGTTCATCAGTCACAAACATATTTGGAATTTGCTTCTTTGTGCGGAAATTGACGCTACATGTCTGATGATACACTGCATCAGCGGCAGGTAAATCATGTACATGCATAATTCTGGCCTGTACAATGTCACTCCATGCATCTTGTCTTTCACAACATGTCGCCAATATAGTATCCTTCATGTCTAGGGTTGTTACACTAAAGACCTCTCTTTTTTTCCCTTGCTCCACAACATTGACAGGTGTTCCACAGAAAAAGCAATCACCGCTGAAACTGAAGCTCTTTTCCGCTGAACGGCGTTTGGAGTGGGAAATACTTGTGTCTGGGGTTTGGGCGGCCTCTCTTTTAGCTTGGGCTATTTTGTTAGGGTTGCAATGGATTTTGTGGCAATATTGGTGAATCTGTTGCCCAGGTACGGTGCAGATAGTACTATCATTACGCTCTAAACTTGCTTTGTTAACACTTGCACTGCCTTTCTCTCCTAGCGTAACTATAGCGGCGTCAGGCCCTTGGTCGAGTGGCTCTTTACAGATTATGCAATTGGCTTTTCCATCCATCACAGATTACGTTTAAGATTATCTGAAATCATACATATTCCAAGATTGATTGAACTAATAAAGCTTCAGCCAGTCTAGTTACAACACTGAATTCGAAATCCGAGTCTGTTCTTTCCGTCATAAATTTGCTTTATCAAATTTACCTACGTTTTTAAGTAAAAAATCTACTTATAGGTCACCAAAATACTTCACTTCAATCACTTCTTTTGTACATTTATAACTTTAAAATACCTGTCATAACCTAATTATTGTTGCAATTACAATCTTGCACAGCATATAAACAATGTAAACTAAAATAATTGTAGTTCTTGTACATTTTAAAACCATTTTTATACTAAAATAGTTTCACCAACTTAGGAAAAAATATGGTGTTTTGTGGCTTGAGCCCGAACTGAAGTGCCTCGATGGTCTCTATTGTTATCTTAATATGATAAGTTAACTGCGAAATAGGGCTATTATGCAGCTTGTCCTGGCCAATAGTCATCAAATTTCATGAATTAGAAGAATAAACGTTTCAAATTCACATGATGCTTACAATTTATATCATTATAAGTGCAGAAAATTGTTGTATTTAAACTGCTAACAAGCTTACGAACTTACATACACTGTAGTGAAACCAGAAATATAATCCTAATTTTCTCTGCAAAAAAGTTATCTAATTTGCAAATGTGTGTTTTATTGTGCTTAACATTCTATTCAAATCACCGATCAATATTTAAAACATTGAAAAGCAAGTCAAAACCAGTAATAAAAGGACTCACCTGTACACAGCAAATCCCACGTGGAGGCGGCCATATTGAATTGAGCCTGCAGTAACTACTGGTCTGCGGTTATTATTTTTAAACGGTCAAAATGGTAAGACAATATTTTTTCAATCAATAAACACAATTACAAGGTTTTCCTAACGTTCTGATTTATGTAACAGCCTGTAAAAGATAACTGTTTATATAGCCTCGTTTTCATGTTCAGCATCAGGGTACCATATAAATAATACATTTTTCTCCCCTTGTTCTCCTTAGATTGTTCTAGACTTTTGATATATTGTAGAGGATATATTTCTGGTTATAAAACCGTAGAGAAACTTTCTGTTGCAATTAGTGATAGGTTGACCACTTTTATTCGCTAAAATGCTTGGACTATCAGCCTTGCTTACTTTATTTGTATTTCTATTTTTGGCTGATTAAATCTTTCACAGATCCTACGTAGACATTTTTTTCACAGTTTTCACAGGCCGTGCCACTTTATTCACTTTTAGTTTTCAATACGTTAGCTTAAGTCAGCTTTGTGTGAAATTAGAGATATGTACGTGCATTTAATGCGTATTCCGGCTCAATAACCGCGAAATCTTCTTCCGTAGACTCCAAATTAAAGTCTCAGACAATGCAATGACGTCATAAAATTACCATAATGAAACATGGTGGCGCGCAGGATATCTAAACGGAAAACCGAACACTTCGCATTCGAACCAGTTATGGAAATATCGACTTAAAACTCCAAGACTAGTTAAAGAGAACCATTACGTATACGTTGGAGCTAAAACTGTTTTTTAGCCAAGATTCCCTTTAAGTTAGATCCACCCTTCATACCCCACCAAGTCAACACACAATCTACTCTAATGCTCCATGTTTATTGCACTTCATACAATCGTATTTCTTATGTGACAATGCCGGTCCTTACATCTACTCATTTCTGGAGTCTTTATTTACTTATTGTCCTTAGCACGACCTCGCGCCACCGGGAACCCTTGTTGCGCATCCCTCCTCGCGTAGCACCTCGCCATGATATGGCCAAAACTTCCCACAGTGATAACATTGGACCGGAGCGCTACTTCTCATGCCGCGTCTCCTGTGTAGAACATCACCACACCACAGTGAAATGATCCGGACCACGGCCCCCCCCCTGCCCATCGTCTTTTCCACCTTCGCGACCACTCATAGTCTACCCTATCACCCTCACAGTCTACTTTCCTCAAGATCCACGACTAATGAACCCGTGCCATTCCACTTACAACACCCTGGAATTTCAAATTTTAAATGAAAAAGAATTCTTTATAGTCTCTCGTTTGCCGTTTTTTTTTTAAATTCTGGCCCCCCCCCCCCTTTTTTGGGGGGGAAAGGGTAAGCTATTTCCTTCCTTTTCCTGACTTTCTTCATTATTATTATTGTTGTTATTTCTACCTTTTTTCCTACGTCCAATTTTCCTTGGTGAACTCTCACCCTAGTTTTCCGGTTCCTCTTTGTGAGCTCTCCCCCAATTTTAGTTTTCTTTGGTGAACTCTCGCCCCCGTCTGTATTTCCTTTGGTGAACTCTCACCCCCGTCTGTACATATTTCCTTTGGTGAACTCTCAACCCATTTCTTCTCTTTTCTTTGGCGAACTCTCACCCCCATCTGCAAGTTTACATATGTGACCCTCCATAGGAAAAGGGGGCTTAAGAGCCAATTTCTGTAATTATCGCGAATGCGGCGTCAGTCGTGAAATTTCGGATTTCTTCATATTTTGCCCAAATAACCTCTACAGTAAGTTATTTTCGAAAATACCATTCAAAGGTTCAGGAGCGCTTTCGTTTTTTCGAAATCGAGAAAAGTTTGAAAAACGCCATTTTGGCTTCTTCCGCTTCCGAAAATGGAGGAAAATGATGCATTTTCTTTTCGCTCGTACAGATCAACGCGATAACATCTATCAATGTACTCTGGGTAAATGATAGTGCATCTCTTGCTCTTTCTAAAGCACTAAAATAATTTGGGAATACTGCTGATATTAACATCGTTTTGGCGGTTACAATTACCCAAGTTGCAACGCTTGAGCGAAAGCGCTAATTTTAGCTAACTTTTACACGATCAAAAGCCCACTGGTACATGGAATTTGAAGTCGAAACTAATATTGCCTTAAAGTACATCCTTTATATTCTGTTGTGTAAAAATTACGAAAAAGTACGAAACACGTATCGAATCAGCTGACAATATTCTGGCAGTTCCATAAAAGAGCGCAAAATTAAAGTCATTAAACTGCTCAACGAGGAACAGATATCAGTATTTTGAGATCTTACATATAATTTGACGCAACCAGGTAGTTACTTTTGTCTTTAGAGACGAAAGCTGTAAACAATTTGAGACTGAACGACGAGTATAAACAACTCGGGTTACTAAATTCATTATCATAAACATTTCACTTGCCAGGTTTTGTTTGTGAAATACTGACAATACTATCTAAGAACTTACCACGTTGTTTTCGAGGTAATAAACGTAACTGTAATTCCAATCATCTGATTATATTTTGTGAATCTGCCTTTCCCTGTTTTAAACTTTTGATTGACAAATTATGATACACAAATTTATTATGCACCGGAAGGCGCCAAGAAAACGACCGTGGGACCTCTGATAAGGGACAGACCATTTTATTTTTATTATTTTCAGATGTGCTAATATCAAAATCCTGCGAAGGGAAAGTGGAGAATAACAATATTGCACATTGAACGAGGCAAAGGAAAAAATGTAGAAAAATATTACCAAACATATATTTTGCATAGAAAAATAGACAACCCCCTCCCCCTAAAAAACAATGGCCGCATTATGAAGCATTATTTTGCCCGCGCGTCACCCGTGCGTGCAGCCAGCTATGCACAGAGATCATATCAATCTTTTTAGCCCCAAGTGGATCAAAATAACGGCTATCTACCCTGCGTTTGTTTTCAACTTCGTTTTAGATTTCAAATACCGGCAAAATATATTTTGCACAGAAGAGTTTAGAAAATTTAAAAAAATGTCAGTATATTACATATTATATCATTGCAACGGCTGATTACTTCACTGAACTTTTCAAATATTTTCGAGTCCACTGCTTCTTTAGTGTTTTATCGTGTTTTCGTGTCGTGAATATTTTTTATCCGGAAATTTTGTCTGCAAATTCCCCGCACAAAATGATCATACGATAATGTATTTATAGTCACAAAAAGTTACAAATATGACAGTCATCAGCCTTGCAGTATTTTAGAACAGGAGCAACAGTCTACGAGTTCTTGAAGGAGAGCTACATAAGGTAGTCTCCTTCTTATAGCCGGGGTTGGCACTTTCAGCTCCAAGCTCTCGCACAGTAGTTGTAACAGTGCCACCTTCTTCTCCTTTATTTCCTTGCTCTTCACCAAAGCGCAGACGTCATACTGGTCAACCACAATAGGGTGGCTGATTTGCAGGGACGAAAGCACAGCGTCTCTTGCTGCAGAAAAGTTCACCTGTTCTTCTACCGCAAGCACATTCTGGTCCGTCACTTTCACTTGTTGCTGACGCAGTTTCGCTGCCAAGCGTGAGAAGTAGGACGACACTTGCTGGGGAGACAAGAATTCTGTCACGCCAAACAGCCTCTTGCCATCTGCCCCGCGAGCACGCCGCATTTCTTTTGCGACAACATCCGGTTCCAACTTCCTCCCGGTGCCCTGGCCGATGTTAAACTTGGCCTCCAGGTAGGACTTCTGATTCGCGTTGAACCTGTCGACCTTCTTTGATCCTTTTAATGCCCAGCCCTCTTTGGTGGTTTGATCGTAGCTGGAAGAACCACTCGAGACTGGGACCTGGAGAGACGGAAGAATGCCTACACCCTCCTGGAGGCGGGAAGCGTATTGCTGTTTTGCCAGATCCAGCAGGGAGTGCCTCTCTGGAGATAGCTCGCAAGCTTCTAGAGAAAGGTGTTGCTCCAGGGCAGACGGCCGTTGGAAAACGCGAACACAGCCCTCCTGGGGCAGGAGTACACGGCAGGATTGGATAAAGGTGTCTCGGGAACTTCCTGCTGCAGATCAGCTGTGGCTGCGCTAGCACTGGCTTGCCTGGGGTGCCTTACAGATGTAGACGTAGACCTGACAGACTTGAAATGACCGTCTGAGAATGGAGTGGAGAGCCAGCTGTAGTTCACATCTGAAAAAATAAACCAAACATTAGAACGGCAATTCCTTCACTCTGTACTTTATCCCGGGACTTTATCCATCCAAACATTTACTATAGACAATTGCTGGTTACTAGGAATCTTGCGCCTTGGGTACCAAACTTTAGTTAACTTTGTAATTACGAGCCGCTGCGAGCTAAGCAGTCTCACCACTAAAACAATAAGAACCCACCCTAATTCCTTATGATTTACATTAACTTTTAAACTGCCATTTTTGAAGCGCATTTCAACATAAGGTATGCCGGATATTTGCGCTATTATGACTTCAATGTAATCTCTTGGCTGCATTTGTGCTATATAAATGTTAATTACTAGTAGTACTACCTGCAACTTTTTCCACCACAATACGCTTCCCTGTTCCAATGCCATATGCTCGCCAGGCCAGCAGGCTTCTGTCGCTGTACTGAAAGTTATTCAGTTTACTGATTCCCGGGATTTTGTGCTGTTGCGGGATTTCGTTAATGATTGGCAAGACAGCCACTCGTACGCCGCTGACTCCTCCGTGGGAAAGCAATGCTTCCTTCATTCCTTCTGTAGTCGTGACGTGTCCCTCATTGATGTAAATGCGAATGTGTGCTTTACATGTTGCTGCCAACCTGTCAGCCGCACCCTTTCCACCTTGGGGATCACTGAAGTCTAAGCACGCTACTTTAATGCCGCTGGACTCACCAATGAATGGACATGAAAGGATGGTGTTGGCGCAGTGATAGCATCCAGCGTTGTCCTGGCGGAAGAATGCACTTGTTATTTCCGGGTGCTCGGACTTCAGTGTTTTCAGCACATGCTGCATCATCAGGATGACAGCAGTGCTATCCTGACTGCAGGACTGAATGATCTGTATGAACGCCTGCGATTGCAACTCTCCACTCACTCGTCGGAACACCACAGCAATGTGCCATGAAATTCCTCTCTTTCCAAACCAATCTTGTTGGGATTCTCGGTACAACTGGGGGAGGAATTTCATGGCCCAGTCGTCAACGATCAGAACAGTTTCGGAACCCAACAGGTCCAGGACATCCAGCCGCGACTGATCTTGTCGCACTGACCGCAACTGGTGGCTCTTCCATGCCTGGATGGCTCGCTGTGCTGACTCGAAGAGGTACAGAGTCTCGTCCCTTTCTTCTTCAGAACGAAACGCCGAGTCTTGTGCCGCTCTGCCGATGTCTTGTAGTACGATGCTGAGGGCCTGACACTGGTCACACTGCTCATTATGCTGGTGTTCACACTGCTGTTTGAAGCCGACATCTGTTGTGTCGCTGAGGGCATAAGCACTGCAGTGGTCGGCCACAGTAGACTGACAATCGATGTGTACCTTGATTTGGAAAAAAAGCATTCAATATATTTTTTGTTACTACCACTATCACAGAAGCTTATCACCTCGTGCGTGATTAGTTTCTGACTATCATTATTTCCTCTATTACCGCTACTTCTTTTTTCTACAACCATAGACTCGGTTTGCATTCCCTCTTAAGATCCGACGAGCGTCACTTAACCTAGTCCAGTCAGCCCTGAACTCTCTCTTTACCCCGCCCTATATAGGGTCTGAACCCAGCGGGAGAAGAGAGAGTCCAGGATCACTTGCATGCGCATGCTCAGAACGAACCAATCAAAATTCACTAGACTCGTACGCTCGCTCGATCGCGTACACTCGATCGCGTACGCGCGTACGCGGCAAACTAGAGTTGCAAAATGTAAACACTGAAAGAAAACAAACATGGAAACTCCAACCAAAATAGTGTACGAAAATTGCTCTAGAATTTGCTCTTCGAGAAAAGTCACCTCAAAGCTGTAAGCAACTAGATTATATTTGGCCGTGGGTCTGTACTGTGATAGATGCACAGAATACGTCAAAACGTGATAAGAACAACGTGTATTTTCACCGCAAACAATGCTTATATCTGGTTGAAAAATGGCGACAATACTTGCAAAGTGCTAAATGTGGATTACTCAGCCTGACTTATGTTATTTCCAAATCAATCATAGAAAAAAGCTTCTGGATATATAATGGTTTTAAATTCCTAATTAACTTCAATTAACTCCACCCCGAGCAACTAAAAAGTAGTGCTGAAGTGCATGTACTTTGGCTTCCTTTTCAATGCAAGTGACTCGAACTACTAGGACACTCAGCTGAGTGTCTAAATGCACGCGCAAATGGCGAATTACGCGCAAATGACGAGTTTTATATGCGACCATTGTTTGTGGCGAAGAAAAATGAATCTCTTCACGGAGTTAAATACGGTTTTATTTGCTAGTTAGAAAATAGCACTCCAGTTAGGCAGAGAATATATAGTGTTCATCTACAAATTTTATAGTAAAGCAAGGTCTGGGTTGTCATATGTATATAAGTACCATTCAGGTTGCGCGCGCGTCAGTTAGTAAAAAAAAGATCGTCATTTGCGCGTGCATTCGGGCGGCCGTTTTTTAGCAGTCGGAAAAGAAACTGTCAACACGTCGATGAAAAATGATCTTATCTGGCAAGAAAATGTTTTCCAAGAACAAAGTAGCACATCTACTACCTCACTTCACACCGGCAGGAAAGTTTTCGCACAATAAAGAGATCTAGAAAGTCGTTTTCTTCATTTGAAACGCCCGCCATTACTACATCGAGCTGGAAACAAGCCGCAAAATCCGACTAATGTCAAATATGGTTAATCCCCAAATTTTTTGGGGGAAATGGCGCATGCGCATGCAAGTGGTCCTGGACTCTATCTTTTCCCACTAGGTTCCAGTCCCTATGGGCGGGGGTAAGAGAGAGTTCAGGGACTGGACTACACTTAACCCTGAGGGGCGTGCGTGCAAAAATAGCGAGAAGGGATTGGGGCAAGACAAGAAATTATTCTCCCGCGCGAGCCACCCTTTCGTGTCCACGGCGGTCAAACGTCAAACAAAAATAAACTATCCCGACAAACCTCATGATTACACCATGTTTTAAAGACGTCTAACGATTTTTTGTAAACGTCCAAAAATAATGGTAAATCAACAGAATGTTGGTAATATACTGAACTTTGTGTTTGAAAAGTCTAAACTTTTCCTTTTACTTACTTTTGTTTCCTTTCGCAAATTACTATCAAGGTTTTTATTTCGGGTTCTTGCTGATGAATTTCCTTCAAAATTTTGCGCGGGAAATTGGCGCGCGGGCGACCTGAACTTACGCCTTTGCGCATGCTCGAGTGTTTGACCGCGGTGAACCCTTCGTAACCCCTCGTCTCTCCCATTCCCCTTCCTGGCCCAAACCCTCGCCTTGCGCTCCTTTCTTGATTTTTTGAGAGAGAAACGGACTCCAAGATGTCAACTAACACCACCATTTTATCTTTACCCACCTGCCCCCCCCTCCCCCCCTCGCGCACACACATTTTTGTTCGCGTCCGATAAATCCCCCGGGCCACGGGTCTTTCTACTACAGGACTCTTTTGACGCGATAGTGGAGGAGAGTAACAAATACCCGGAAGTGAAGACGCTAGTACATCGTACCCCGGTACTACTTTACTTAGTCAATGCGTATATAACAAGAGCATACCTTATAATCTCCCTTTAGATAGAGTTTTCCAGCTTTGAGAGAATCTTGCATCATGGTTGCCCAGTCTGCACCGTCAGATCTAAGAAATGCAATTTCCTGCACAATCGATCCCAGGTCATCGAATGCCCGTGCTCCTTCCGCTGCAAAGTAATCCAATCCTTGAAGGGACTTGCGAACGGACGCGCTGCATTCCGACAAATCCTCAGCATTGTACTGCGACTAAGTGGCTTGAAGTTAGACTCGGCGCAATACTGGATATACTGCGTCACTATCCGTTCCGGAATCATCGTGCGGATTACGTTTGGCACGGCGATGATCTTTCCGGAGGAGAGCTCTAAATGCTTCTCACCAAACGGCAGATCCTGAACAAGGTGAGGGCTGGTGATAAAACCAAGGAAGTGATCCAGCTGTTTGGGATCTATTTTAATTCGTGGAGCTCTCTGGGAAGGCACTGGAGCACTGTGTCCATGCTGAACATGGTGTAGGTTTGCCATAGTGTACCGGTATTGTGTCAAACCAGGTATATACTCAGAAATGGCGCTGAAACTTGCCACCCCAGCCATAACTGAAAGCACTTGTCGCCGCGTGTCCCAACTAGTTGAATTCGTGTAGGCCTCCGCCAGTGCTTCTAGGTATGCCGTTTCTGATGGAAGATGTGCTTCACGAGCACCCAACTGCTGGTTCACGATACTAGAAGACTGCAGCGCTTTCCACAGATGGGGAGCATTAGCCGGTGAAATGACCTGAAGAACTGTCGAGACAACCTCACTCGATCTTTGAGTATACCGCTGTCTGGTTCGTTCACTGACTTTGTCCCAGTCAGTCCAAGGCCTTCCGAGTGGATGAATCTGGCAATGGTTTAGGAAAACGTTCAAGGCTTCACGCGGACTGGGAGAAGCAGTTGCAGTTCCGTTACCATCCCCAGAGGATGATACAGTGCTGCCTGTCTCGGGGGAGAGAATATACGAGTCATTGGACACCTTCAAACGACCAAAACTAATAGCCAGCTCATCGGATGAGGCACTTCCCTCGTCGTCTTGGTTCTGAATCGACAGAAATAATAATACATGTCAGTAAATCTCTTATCAGGGGCAGATGCAGTCGATCCAGGATATTCAGCCCCTTCCCCCTTGAAAATGTAAAAATAAAAATGGAGCATTTGCGAACATAGATTCAAGGCTTGGAAATGTTAACTGCAGTTGTATTAGGGGCTAATTAAACTAGGGGAACAGCAATTCGCAGCAAGTCTTCCTCGTTATTTCAAAGTAAGAAAAGCCTGAAAGCTTAGGGACTGTGTAATAATTATCAGGAGGGGGGCGGGGGTTGGAAAATGGGCTTCCTGTAGCCAAATATTAGGTAATACCCCCCTAAAGGAGTGAATTTAGTTATTGCCCCTCCTCTAATCAGTCAGAAATTATGTACGACCCCCCCCCCCCCCCCCCACAGTATATACACACCTTTATACAAGTACCCTACATTTTCTCTACACGCACCTGTGGATTAAAATATTATAACAGAAAGAAGAGCTCCTGCTACATGTTTAATTGTTGGACAACGTCTGGAACAAACATCACCTCCGTAGCAATGTTCAACAGAGCCATAGCAGACGGAAAAGAGCATGTGTGTTATTTTCAGGTCTTCCGGCCTGAAGGGGCGGAAAATTATTCGTCCCCATCTTATAAATAGGTATGGATTCACCAATGTAATATGTACTTGAAATAAAATGTTAAGTTTTTATAGCTGTATCATGTATTAAAGCTTACCTGTTCCTGGGTAGGTGGATCAGTTGTTTCAAGGCTGAGTTCTGATTTTTCTGGTAGGCTCGGCTGCTGCAGATGTGCAGCTGCGATGTCCGGTTGAGCGACAAGGTCAGCTAAGTGTTGCCTACACCGCCTGCAGATTGCTATAATGTTATAAAATCGATATCAGTGAGATGGCACTTTCACTTAAAAAAAACCCAGAAGGTTGTAGTTGGGGGGATAAGATCAATACGGGCTTACTGAGGAAAACCGGACGTACAGATGTATTTCGATGGAAACTAGTTTTAGTTTTAGTCTCCATCCCCCCTTCCCCTTTCATCGCATGCTTGTTCCTGATGATACCAGTTAGCACAAGCTAATGAGGATGGTGAAGGGAGAGGGGCGGGTGGGTAGTTGTACCTGGTGGCATTCCTTCGCGGCGACGCTGTCGTCTCAGTACTGCAGATCTGTGCGATTGATTCATTGCCTTACTTTTGATTAACTTCGGAATAAACACCTTTAATTTACAAAAACATCATTGTCAAAATAAATTATCATAAGAAAAACATAATATACATACGCGAGCCAACTGGAACGAGTATCTTGGTTGTACGAAGAATGTACGCGGATTGTTCGCTCTTGAGCCCACACTGACCCTTGGATGCTACAAGTCCATGGACTGCCATTTCTGAAGGGACAGTACACCTTGTTTATTACACCGCCAACGGGTACCGAACAAACTTCTATGTTGCGGGCAAACCGTCACAGTTAGATGCGATTCATCAACTTCAAAAATGCCTGAAAGAAAATAAGAGGTGATTTTGATGACTGATAATCGTAATATATTCTCACTGGGATCCCCTGCAAACAATGCCTGGGCTATGATTAGATATGGGGAGAATCAGCCCGAGGCGATTGGGAGCAGGTAGCTCCCAGAGGAGAGGATGACTCATCGCTGCGGGAGGTGGGTGGGCGAAGCAAAGTGACGGTTGTCCTGTCGAAAAGACTGAGCGAGTTATGGCGTGAGGTGTGGACTTAAATACTGAACACGGGGTATAAGGTTACGTAACACATCCCAACGGACCACATACTGCACGTCGAATATATCTAATCAGGAATATAGAGGCATTATATGCGGGTTCCCCAGAGAGAATAGTAATATATTCTCACTGGATCCCCTACAAACAATGCCTGGGCTATGATTAGATATGGGGAGAATCAGCCCGTCGGCGATTACTCCCCTAGTAACTCTAATAGGGAACTTCATGACCACAAAAGCTGGAAATCCAGTAATACTTTGTATGTTCCTCCCATAACTCAAAAATACTCCCTTCCGGGATTCAGTGACACGTATCCAGGGTTACCAAAAATATAGTCCATGATCCACAAAGAAAAAACACTCATCATGACACAACATTCTGGGCTATTAAATAGGGCTAAACTCTAAACTCGTATAATTAACATTCTGGGCTTAGAGGGCTAAACAGTAAATGGCATAACTGAGGTGAGTAAAACCAACCACGCCCACTTTTTCCCGGTTGAAAGGAGGTCCATAATAAAGGCTTGCATTAAAACCCATGGCAAGATAGGACTGAAAAAAGCAAACAAACAAACATTACTCCGGCTTGAAAATGTTTAGAGTTATAAAACGAGCCTTGGAAATACCCCCCAAGACTTTTCTAACATTACATTTGCGTCTGATATAAGATAGAGTTTCTTGATACTGTGCTATGGAGAAAAAACATTTTTCCATTCTTGACATACAGATGAATCTACGACCACCAAACCTTAGGATCTTAAAAGAGCACAACCTAAGTTGAGGTCTGAACCGATAGCTCAGAGACTAAAACACAGAGAGCATCGGGGCTGCAACGCTTTGGGGTTTACCCATAAAGTTACAGTAGCAAACAGATATGGAACGACACAGCCTCCTATGGGCAAAAGTGACAACGGTTTGTAGCTATAGGTTGCCATAAAAGAAATTAAATCCCACTAGGGACGGGTAGGACCCCAAAGCGAAGCAACCCCGAAATACCCCGTCCAGGGACAGAGCAATGAAGGATATTAGATAATCCCTTCGAGGAAGCTTCGCCAATAAAGGCCACCCACAGAAAAACGAAATAAGTAGCGAGACGAAATCACTTGGTACAGTAACTGTAAGAATAAAACTAGAGCCAACAACTAAAATTCAGCGCGACACATACATTATAACCCGTCAAGGAAATAGCCTCGCTAAAACAACGAAGTTCGGTGAACCCACTGAAACAACTCTGCAAGGCCGTGGAAAAACAAACACGCCATCAGAACTGATTCGGCGCAGACTGGTGCAGAGACCAAACTCGTTATATAAACAGCTAAATTCGTAGAGACAATGACAAACTAATTCGACGAGACAAACGTCCTACAAACAACTATCTATAAACTCGGCGAGACAAACTGGCAAAAATTAAACTGGGCTCCAGTCGGTAGCGCGGGACAAACTCGCAAAAACAACTGATCTCGGTACGAAAAACTAGCAATAGCAACTAAACTCAGCGCAACAAACTCGCAATAACAACTTCTGAACTAGGTGCGACAGACTCGCAATAACAACTGAACTAGACGCGACAAAACTCGCAATAACAACTGAACTCGGTGCAACAAACACGCAATTAGAACTGAACTCGGCGCAACAAACTCGCAATAACAACTGAACTAGGTGCGACCTCGCAATAACAACTGAACTCGGCGAGACAAAACATGCAATAACAACTAAACTCGGCGAGACAAAACCCGCAATAACAACTAGTAAACTCGGCGCGACAAAACTCGCAATAACACTAAACTCGGCGAGACAAAACTCGCAATAACAACTAAACTCGGCGAGACAAAATTTGCATTAACAACTAAACTCGGCGCGACAAAGCTCGCAATAACAACTAAACTCGGCGCGACAAAACTCGCATATTAAACAACTAAACTTGGCGAGACAAAACTCGCAATAACAACCGTAAAACTCGGCGAGACAAAACTCGCAATAACAACTAAACTCGGCACGACAAAACTCGCAATAACAACTAAACTCGGCGAGACAAAACTCGCAATAAAACAAACTCGGCGTGACAAGCACGCAATAACAACTAAATTAAGCGAGACAAGCACGCAATAACAAGTGCACTCGGCGAGGACAACTCGCAATATAAACAACTGAACTACGCGTAACAAACACAAAATAAGAACTGTACTCGGCGTGAGAAACACGGAATAATTCAACTAAACTTGGCGAGACAACTCGCAATAACAACTATTAAATACTCGGGCGAGACAAACCCGTAATATAAACAGCTCAGTGAACTCGGCGAGCCAAGCTCTGCCATTCAACAACTAAATTCGGCGAGAAACAAAACTCGGCGAGACATCTCGCAATTAAACAACTGAACTCGGCGAGAGAAAACTCAGCCATTCAACAACTAAACTCGGCGAGACAAACTCGCAGGTACCAACTAAAACTCGGCGAGACACACTCGCAGGTACCAACTAAAACTCGGCGAGACACACTCGCAGGTACCAACTAAAACTCGCGCGAGACACTCGCAGGTACCAACTAAAACTCGGCGAGACAAACTCGCAATAACAGCTCAGTGAACTCGGCGAGACAAACTCTGCCATTCAACGACTAAATTCGGCGAGACAAACTCGCAGGTACCAACTAAAACTCGGTGAGACACACTCGCAGGTACCAACTAAAACTCGGCTTGACACACTCGCAGGTACCAACTAAAACTCGGCGAGACACACTCGCAGGTACCAACTAAAACTCGGCGAGACACTCGCAGGTACCAACTAAAACTCGGCGAGACACACTCGCATGTACCAACTAAAACTCGGCGAGACAAACTCGCAATAACAGCTCGGTGAACTCAGCGAGACAAGCTCTGCCATTCAACAACTAAATTCGGCGAGACAAACTCGCAGGTACCAACTAAAACTCGGCGAGACAACCTCGCAATAACAGCTCAGTGAACTCGGCGAGACAAGCTCAATCATTCAACAACTAAACTCGGCGAGACAACTGACTCGCGAGAAACAAAACTCGGCGAGGCAAAACTCGCAAAAGCAATAATACGGACAAAACAAGACAGTGAAATTTTGAACAAACTAGTTACCCGCTAGAGACAACCTGTTCTTGATCTGATGGAAGAAGGACGGCCTGCGCTCGACCGCAGAATGGATTCTCGAAAGTCAAAGCATTGTACTGTGCCGGAGCAGGTTGGTCTCCTTGAGCAGCTTGAACAGGAGCAGTTGGGATGGCAATAACTTCTAGAAGTAAAGCATTATCAATGGTAACGGTAACTTGCACTGTCATGAAACTTGGTAGAGAGGGCAGCGATGAATTTTAGCAGAAACAAACGAAGCAAAGTGACGGTCGTCCTGTCGAAAAGACTGAGCGAGTTATGGCGTGAGGTGTGGACTTAAATACTGGAACGCGGGGTATAAGGTTACGTAACACATCCCAACGGACCACATACTGCACGTCGAATATGTCTAATCAGGAATATAGAGGCATTATATGCGGGTTCCCCAGAGAGAATAGGACCAGTTTGCTGGGTAGGTATAGCAGACCGGAGGTAAAGTATTCACATAATTCAAACAACGTTATTCTCACTAATTTTCGCGTGTATTTAAATATCGGGAAAATGACAATCTGAATGCCATATTTCGCGAGAATTAATTTTCGATACCAACAGTCCGAAAGTGTCAGCCGTCTCCTCGCCCCAACCCCCAACGCAACGTTCGAGTCCATTTCCCCGTAATATCGCGAAAAATGTCACCAAATCACCATTTTAAAAAAATCCGTCATTCGATGATCAACAATAAAGTGTTCAATTGTGAAAATAGCTACGTTATCAACATTGGTTATAGTCACTTCACAGGAACGATGTTCAGCTCAGTAAAATAAGTTTATTTTTTAACACAACTGATCGATTGTTCAGTTGAAAAAAAAAATATAGTTGACGATGTCTTCAAACAGAAAAACAGCCGTTGTGCAATAGGGCATTAAATTTCGCGTTTTCAATTTTCTCGGCACCTTTTTTTTTCGTGGCATTTAATTTCGCGAAAATTATAATAAATATTTGTAGTTCAACTCAAATTCCCACGGTACCATATAAATATAAAACAACAAAGCGAGGGTCAGGTACCTTGGGGCTTCCTCTTAAACTTTCCGTCGAGCACATCAGTCACTTCCCCTTCGATTTCCATTACAAACAACGTGAGGGACGGGCATTTTATTCAGAGAGAGGGGTGGGGTGGGGTTGCGTTGGGCATTTTTTTCCAAGCAATACAAATTCTGCAACAATTTTTTTCACTTAAACAACAGGGATCCTAGAGCAGCAGATCACAGAGCCCCGATACTTTTTGTTTATGTTTAGAGTTCATTGTTCGCGATTTTTCTTTCCGCTTCCTATGCGGGAATTGTTTTATCAATCGCTCAACACCACCCCACCCCCCTTCTATTAAATTGCGGCCTAAACTATGACAATGTTTATCTGAGGTTTAAAAATGCGAAACACCTTACCTGCTCGAGCAAGCAGCAATTTGGATTTGCTGTCCACTTCCTACATCGTCGCTTACTTTGTAACACGTCAGATGGCTGTGGATGTCCTTTGTGCACTGTCCGATTGTTACGCACTCGATATTTTTAGGATTCTCCGAACTGGAGCCACATATACCATGACCACCAACCAAGGTTGAATACTTGCATAAGGCCATAACAGCGCGCGTAGCAAGCTTTCGAACAAAGATTACCTGGCCAACAACACTAACGTTCTGGAACACTTCGGAAAGAAATCAGTCTGAAACCATATGATGCGATTGACCAACTAAAATAGCAAGCGTGCGTGTCCAACACATGATAAACCGTTTGCAAGTGACGCAAGATTTTATTGCAACATGACAGCCTGTTTCATTTTCTGCTACCATATTAGAGGAAATAGCTTCACTGGTTGTCAAATATTACCAAATAGAACCCAGGAATAGAAGCAATGATCATCACAAGGATTGCAAAAACAGATTGGTGAGCTTGAATATTGTTTATTTTACAAATTTCCAACAGTTTCAGTTGGTACTACACTGCTGCCTGGTAGTAGTGGTATCAAGTAATATTTTGATAATACTGTTGTCGTTTCGAGAAGAGTCTAGATAATTTTAATGCCACTTCTATCGAAATAATTACTTAAAATATATGCGGTTGTCACATACAACCGAAATCGGACCATGTTGTAATTGTTATTACTTAGTCTCCATGTTTCTTGTTACTTTTTTGTTGACGTGTTGGCGGCGCGGAAAAATCTCGATATCAAATCAAAAACATAGTTTGAAATGGAAGGCAAACGAGAACATGTGCGATGGGCTCTTTTTTAAATAATAGCCGAACAGAGAAATCATGCACTTTTTAATTTCGATATACGCTTTGCGCAGCAGGCCAGCAGAGAATCTGTTCGCCAAGCTCGGCGTTGAATTACATTACATGATATTTCACACTTGAACGGAGTGTCGTTTTTACTAGAAGTGTTGACAAAATAATAATCTCAATCAAAAGGGATTGTCCTTGTCTTGTGTAAAAAAAAAAACTATTTTGGAGCACCTGGAATAAACGAAAAAGGTTTCTATTCGCAGAGTTTCGTTTCTGATGAAGGTTTCCGGGGAAGCTCCATGTTCGTTTCGCGAGTGTCAAAATACACTTCACGTTTCTATCTCTCGACGGGACACTTTTATCGGGCCGCAAAAGGAATTTTTACACAACAGAATATAAAGGATGTACTTTAAGGCAATATTAGTTTCGACTTCAAATTCCATGTACCAGTGGGCTTTTGATCGTGTAAAAGTTAGCTAAAATTAGCGCTTTCGCTCAAGCGTTGCAACTTGGGTAATTGTAACCGCCAAAACGATGTTAATATCAGCAGTATTCCCAAATTATTTTAGTGCTTTAGAAAGAGCAAGAGATGCACTATCATTTACCCAGAGCACATTGATAGATGTTATCGCATTGATCTGTACGAGCGAAAAGAAAATGCATCATTTTCCTCCATTTTCGGAAGCGGAAGAAGCCAAAATGGCGTTTTTCAAACTTTTCTCGATTTCGAAAAAACGAAAGCGCTCCTGAACCTTTGAATGGTGTTTTCGAAAATAACTTACTATAGAGGTTTATTTGGGCAAAATATGAAGAAATCCGAAATTTCACGACTGGCGCCGCATTCGCGGTAATTACAGAAATTGGCTCTTAAGGTGATTTTTTACAAACGCATTTAAACGCAGCATTTGAAATGCATTTCAAACGCATTTCAAATTATTTCAAATGCATTTCAAATGTGTTTCAAACGGTTTCAAACTGAAGGCGTTTAAAACAGAAGAAATGCGTTTCATAGCGTTTGAAACACAAAAATAATTAATTAAGATGTGCATAATTATTGCCATTACAGAGGTTAACCGCCATACGCCGGCCAATTTTTTAACAGCCGGACAACTGGTCACAACTAGGGTCTTTTTTGTAGGGAAGCTCGCGCACAAACTTTTAGACGAATGAATAGAACAAGTTTTGCAGAACCGGTTCAAGCATGATCGAAACAAGTCCTATTAATAAATGCTAAAAGCGGGAACTTTATAGCTTTTAGCTCAAAAATAGTATCTGATATACGGATAGCTTCAAAGCGGCAGCTCATAATCATGGATGAAACGTAAACAAAATATTAAGAAATCGATGACGTGTAAAGTTTCTAAAATTATAAAGTTCATTCGTAGATCTTGTATGTATCATCGGTCATTACTTCCCCTATTGACTGAAGTCTGGACGGAAGAAACACCAAATCTTCTCGAAGAGCGACAACTGTCATCTGTCTCCTATAAATTTTGTGACATAGTTCTGTTTCTCTTCAAGAGTAAGGCCATGGGAAAAACGTTTCCACTTTGGTGCCATTGATAAAGAAGGAAAGGATCATAAATCCTGGCTTTTACCAAAAAAACCATTTACTTTTTATGTACTTAGGTACAGATTTAACAATCGGTGCCATGATTTTGTCAAGGTAACTGGAAATGAGTTCGGTAGGGCAGCTATAAGCGGGAACAATAGGGCGGCCCGGGTTGTTGGTCTTGTGAATTTTAGGTTTGAAGTAAATAACTGAAGTCCTGGGAGTAGTAATAACAAGATTTTGGGCAGTAGGTGGTAATTCTTGTTTGGAGATGAGGTCCTGAATAGTTTCCTTCACAATTTTTTGGTTGATTGGAGTGAGGTCTTTGTCAATTTTGGCATAGAAAGCGGTGTCGGAAAGTTGCCGAAAAGCTTCTTGTTGGTATAAATCGGTCCGCCAAACAACTAAAGCGCCGCCTTTGTCGGCCGATTTGATGACAATGTCTTTGCGCTTTGTGTTTTTGTGTTTTTTGAGAGCCGTCCATTCTTCTTTGGATAAGTTAGACAATTTGGTGTTGTAATTGAAGTTAAGTTTTTGAATGACACGGCGGCATTTTTTGACAAAAAAGTCTAAGGAAGCAAATTGGCCCTCTGGGGGAGTCCATTTCGATTTGCGGACATTAAGCGTTTCAAAAACATCTTTTTCGGTGGTTTCAGAATTGTCTTTGTCATGAAAAAAAGATTTAAGTTTAACCTGGTGTAGAAATGTTTCTGCATCTTGTTTAACTGAAAATTTGGCGACTTGCTTAGAAATGGGAACAAACTTAAGGCCTTTGCTAAGAACAGATCTCTCGGGATCAGAAAGCGGCAAGTTTTCTGGAATGGTGACTACAGTATTTTGGCTATCAAGTAATGAATTGTTAATCGCGGTAGCGCGCGGTATGACTAATTGTTCAAGTTTCTGAGTTTTAATTTGGTTCAAATGAGTAAAAAGATTAGAATTGAGCTGCTGGATTTTGTCATGAATGGATTTGACTAAAATGGCTGGACAAATGTTATAAAGTTCGGACCGACAAGTGAAAATTTGGTCGTCAAGTTCTTTGCGCTTTTGGCACATAGACTTGATAGTAATTTTCATAATTCTACGTGAAAAAGATTCTTGGGCGCTGTAAATTTCTTTAAGATACTGTTTGTTACAATTGGAAAAAGTAGACGCATGGAAATTAGAACGAAAGCCCTTGGGGATAACTTTGGATTGAAGGCAATGGCCGATAAAGTTAATGTGACTACAAAACTTAGTTTTGGCGAAATGAGGGTGGCTAAACGTAAAGCTAAACTACTACAGATAGAGGGGAAAGGAATGAGGTAACTTACGATTTCCTGGCGTAGCTCCTTGGTGAGTACTATTATGAGCCACCTTAAAACGTTCACTCATACCGACCTTGTTTTGGTGTCGAGAGAAAGGGACTGGCCAGTACCCTGCTTTACACCAGCACTCTGTAGTCTTTCCCACAACCAAATACAAAGGGACTTCCTCATGGAATGGGCATTGTCTTTTTCCACTAGCAGGGAACCAGTATGTGTGTCAATTAAAAATGCTCTCTCGCCAGTACAGCCAATGGTGAGAATATAAGGCTCGCTGGAAAATATGGCAGCGAAGTCATTCTTCCCAAGGACACATAGTCTCCCGTGCAGACTTTTCCTGGACTCAAAACTGTAAATGCAATCTGCAAATGGCAGCTCTTCGAAAAAGTCATATCGGGAATTTAATACTGTTTCCATCGACAAAATTGAGTACGCTTCTGACACATCATAAAACTTGGCCATATCTCGCTTGCCATTAATTCTTTCTGGCAAAACCCATATAACTTCTTCGACCATATCAGCTAGGGAAGCAATATCAAAGACATTTCCATCAAATTCATAGATTACTCTATCGGCGATTTTCACTGAACAGGAACGCGCAGGCATTGGTACCAGTCATTGGTGACAACGGGCCCGGGGGACTGCATCTGATTTTGTACTGACCAGGATGTTTGCAATGTGATGGTCTCTCTGCTCAATAGCGGTGCTCTGTGTGACCTGTTAACTATGGGATGGAAAACTGTTGGAATTGAACTGAGCCATTAATGTGTTCGTTACCCATACTGGCTACAAAGCTCCTTACACTGAATCTTTACTTTTTTCATTCGAGTAGTCCAGGCGTTATAAGCTTAGGAACATGTACACCAACAAGTGTCTCCGCCGACACAATATAAAATTATGTTAGCCTCGACCATTAGTCGTGCAGTTTTGGATCCATAAATCATTATATGTGACCTCTCACGCGAAAACGTACACTAACGGCTTTCCGTTTTAAAATGGAATTCCGTTCACAAGCCGTTCATTAGCCGTTCCGAAAAAAATTTGCAATCCGTTCGAATGGACTTGAGTCATCCGTTCAAAACAAATCTCTATCCGTTCGAACGACTTGGGTCATCCGTTCAAAAAAAATCTCTATCCGTTCGAATGGCTTTGGGTCATACCGTTCAAAAAAAAAATCGCTATCCGTTCGAACGACTTGGGTCATCCGTTCAAAAAAATCTCTATCCGTTTTCGAACGGCTTTCGGTCATCCGTTCGGAGTAAAACATTCACCCGTTTTCGGCCGGGCCGGTTATTTCTTATCCGACAGTGAATCTACAAAGACGTTCAAAGTGTAAACAAAATGTCACGACAAGATCAATGAAGACTTTGTTTTTTCGAATTTTGTTGATGCCGCTAAGAAAAATTCACAAGTTGACAATTCAAAAGTCTATTTACTGTAACAAATGTATGACTTGCGAATTAAAATTATGCAAGGTCGTGAAATTTGCGCGGCGGATCAAACCATCGTTTATAAAACTGATTTCGGGGCATTTTCGAATGTAACCGGCTTTCGGGCCCGTGCACCACAAGCTGAAAATGAATGGACCAAAAATCCCGGGCCGAAATCTTACGGCCGGCGAGGTTATTTCTTATCTGAACAGTGAAATCTACAAGATGCCAAAGTGTAAACAAATGGAGCGAACAAGATCAATGAAGACTTTGTTTTTCGAATTCGTTGATTCACAAGTTGACAATTCAAAAGTCTATTGACAATTTACTACTTGCGAATTGCAAGTCGTGAAATTTGCGTGGCAAATCCTGACCATTGAAAAGTAATGTTGCATTACTGTCATGACTGTTTTGTATTTCGTATGCAATTTTGGCCAGTTCGCAAACTTACACAAAGTCATGCTTCGATGAGTACAACCAAGTTCGCTTGCAGTTCAGCTGTTTGCTCTTTGATAAAAGTGCTTGTATTTCCTTTTTGAAAGTCTAACAGTTTATAACGTCAGTGTGGAATTGTATTTTTACAACAAGCGATGCTGCCGAAAAGGAAAAGAAAAATAAAATATCAGTAAACCAAGCGACAAACAGCGGCTACGGTTCAAATAATCATTTGACCTTTGTATGCCATAGTTTTGTTTGCATTCTATTCAGAGAACTCCGGTCGAGCCATCACGTTTTAAGTTAGGCTGCTTCAGTCAGGGTTTTTGGTTCAGTTTCTGTTCTCTTCAACTGTTTGTCTTCTTTTTTGGAGTGTGCCAATGCTTGTTGATCAGCCATTAAAAATAATTTTTCTTTGGCTGCTCAGGTTTAGCCGTTTGCGTAGGTTTCCTTTCCTGTTCAGCGATTCACGGTTTTCCGTTTAAATTTTACATGAGCCGTTCATGCTATCCGTTCGAAATTTTTCACAAGCCGTTCAGCCGTTCATGGCTATCCGTTCGAAATTATTCATGAGCCATTCAGTCTCATCCGTTCGAAATTATTCATGAGAGTCGTTCAGTCGTTCAGTCTCATCCGTTCGAAATTATTCATGAGTCGTTCACCCGTTCAGTCCTCATCCGTTTTTTTTTTTGGTGACTCGTTTCTCACCCGTTCGATAGCCGTGCGTTTCACCCGTTCCAACGGATAGCCGTAGTGTACGTTTTCGCGCGAGAGGTCACATATGTTAATGTTAATAAAGCACGTCTCGGAAAAAAGAACTTAAGGGAACATTTAGATAGTTAATACAGTAAAAATCAAGGATTAGAAGGTACATTGGAAATCATCATCTGTCGTTTTCATGCTATGAGTAACACAAGGCCTTGTAATATTCTAACAGCCAAATTTTTGTGATGGATTTGGGTCCCGGAATTAAGGCTATATCAACTTGCAAGCTTGCTTGTGGTCCTAAATCTCACATCGTAGAGCATTCCTTCCTGCGATCAGGCACAATTTTTCAGCACGCCTATGAGAGAGAAGGACTGGGAACGAGTCCGCAGCTCTCACTTTCATACTTTCATCATATTTGGGCAGAAGCTTATCACCTAAAGCTTCTGATTTGGATCGCATGACAAATTAGGCCGGAATTGTTTTTGCGTGCTCAACAAGAAAGAGATAGTAAAGAGCTAGAGCGCGGATAAATTAGCCTGATCGCAGGTTATCTGGGGGCCACAACGCTGTTCGTCTCAGCGATGTTTGGTTGGTCACGCAACATTTCTCCACCCGGTGGCGAGAAGTGTCGCTTGACCTAAAATAACGGCTGCCCAGGAGACTACCCACAACATTCCACTGTAAAATGTCATTTTAATTTCTGGTTTCTGTAGTCAACAATTCAGAACAAGAGGGTGACTTTATACTGCAGTTGAGCCAGGGCCCCTATTGGCCACCTTGTCAGGGTTACCGTAATGGCCACGGGACTTCGTCCCACTACGTATTCCGCTAATATATATAAACAATTTACGAACAAGGATGTTTGGGGGTTGGACTCTGAGAGACTACCTTGAAAATAACTACCGTAACCCGTCCATAGTTCAAGCCCCTCCACCCTCCCCTGAAATATTTACGTGACAGCTCTTGATTTGGATCAGATTTCACCGTTTGAGTGTCACACTTCAGAATATAATTTCACTGGTCATCTAGAGAGTTCAAATGCATTCCACGAGAAAATTCAAATTCATGCTACAGGAAAAAAACATGGAAGGAAAGCGGGGGACTTGCCGGGAACTCATCCAGCAGTCGGGTATGTATAAATAATAGATTTCTCTGTCAGGTGAATCGTGATGAAGTACTGATATTCAGCTTGGTTTGGATCTAATTTCATTCTTAACATGAATTAATTAAGCACAGAATTATAGCTGCATTTTGCAATGAATTGCGACGAATAACAACTTTAAAAGATTGCACCATGATCTGCATTCCTTTTCTTATCGTCCCCTTGCATTTTCTGGCATATGGCAAGCTTTGATCCAAGTTTCTAAAGTTCTTATTAATTTGGAATATTGAGCTTCGGGGTCAGTTTAAGGAGGAAATGTGTCAATATTAGAGGAAACTGTTTGACGACTGTTTACAAGAATCGTCGTATAGACAACATTTTGTTACATATTCTTGTAGGGCAGCTTCAGACTTTACATTGATGTTATTGTCGTCTTTTAATTCTATCCGCCAGCTGAGAAATGGGGTGTACAAAATGACCAATTTTTTACTTGCCCCGCGAGCGTGTTCATGTAGGGCCGAGTAGCCGCCTGGTATTCAGATAGTTTTAACGTTAAATTGCTGAAACTCGTATAGCCTATAAAGTATAAGCATATCTACGTTTCTATGTTAAAATTATTGTAATATATTAGTTTCTTGGCTGTGCGCCAATCTCTCGAAAAATGTAAACAATCGTGCCCGATTTCGGTCGCGCCAGCGAGCGCCCATCGGTGAAAATTATTTTTCACCCCTAAGCGGAAAAATTTAAAATGCAGAACCAAAATAATTGTGGTTTTGTTACTTTGGCATGAAGCGCCTTTCACCACACAAAAATCAGGCGATTCGACCTGGAACCGACCGGTCCGCTTTTAGAGACAGCCTCTTAAGATCCCTAATATGGCATCAACGATGCTTGATAGGCTTCACACTTGGAATGGACTGGTCTTGACACTTGAAGTTCAGCTCTTGAAGTTAAATGAAACCTGGCAGTTAGTTGAAAGTGTTCAACAGATTTTGCTCTTGGGCTCTCATCGTCCATTGGATTGAGTGATGTAGTAGCATTTGTAGACATTGAGCTGAAGAGCAAGCGACTATTGTTGGCCAACTTCTGTGGATGCTGTGGTACAGGTGGTCGGTTGTGGAATTAAGTTGTTTTTCCCTGAAATGGCATAAGAAAGCTGGCGCTGTTCATCTTCGTTTGCCTCGTCATAGTCATCTAAGGACTGAATGTTCTTGTGACCGGTGACCTTTTCAATGCCCAACCACTTATTGTTTGCCTTTTTTAATTTACTCATGACCATCTTGCGAGTGCTGTGGTTAGTGAAATTTTTGTTTGTGCTTTCAAGAATGGTATAAAGTTATTCATTCATCTACCACATTGCCCTTCATCATAGCATTGATTTTGTTAACCAACATTGATTTTTCTTTAAAGTGCCTATAACCCTTCGCTAGCTATATATTTTTCCCGAAAGTTATTGCCTTATGGAACAGTATTTTTCCAAACAAAACTTCCAAGTTTTGAATTGCCATTTTTTTTACAGCTATTCAAAGTTGGCGAAAAATCATCATTTGTGCTTCCATGTCATAATATATCGAGCGATAAAAGAGAGTCTGGGGACGAGTGTTATGACGTAGCCTCCGGAACAGGCTTCTGACGATCTTCAAAACTTCACTGCTTTTCTCGGCTCTCTATGCTTAAATCATCAAAAAAATGCCAGATCAATGCACGGTATACGGGTGTTCAAACACAAATAGCATAGAGAAGGGAATATCTCTTCATCGGATACCACTTTGGGGAGATCAGAGGCCCGAGGCAAAGAAACGAAGGAAGAAGTGGGTCAAGTTTGTTGAGAGCAAACGACTGAAATGGACTCCGTCTAGTAGTTCGGTAGTTTGTTCTGACGCACTTCCTTCCAGAAAACTACGAGACCTTAATTATGTTCTCCAAGTCTCTGGAACAAGGGAATATACTCCAAGGTTGAAAAAGGACGCCTTTGGGATAGCCGTCTATCCAACCGTTTACAAAGTTTTGCCAGTTGCCCGCCACAATCAGACCAAACTCAGCGACAGGACCAGCGACATGTAAGCATTTTTTTTCGCACATTAATTGTCAAAGTTTGGGATAATTTTACTTTCTTACATATGAGGTTAATGACTTATCCTGGTTTATTTCTGATATACATTAGACTGCTAAGGTGACCCTAAAATCCACGAGTACGGTGACTTCGCTTCCAGCTGAACAACAAGCTTGCCAGCAGACAGAAGATATCCAACCTCCCTCCAGTCGCCTCTGTTCCCTCATGATGAGATGAACCAGAAATTCTATCTATTGATCCGGTGCCTGATGAACCAGAGCTACAAGTTGAGGTTAGATGGTATTTCTAGATTTTTTTTACATTTATATAATAATTTATTTCTAGGACATTTACATATTGTTCTATTTTGTTGCAGGATGTCGTTGTGGACGAGGGGAATCACCCTCAGATTGGTGAACCAGAAATTCCATCTATTGATCCGGTGCCTGATGAACCATAGCTACAAGTTGAGGTTAGATGGTATTTCTAGATTTTTTTACATTTATATTTGTTCTATTTTGTTGTAGGTTGTGTCAGCCTGACCATGGAGGTGAGAGAGCTGAAAAGGCGAACGAGGCAATTGAGGAACAATTGGTTGGGTTCCAGGTTCAAACTCAATAAGTGTAGACAGCTGCTTAGCTCCACAAAAACTCCAAAACGATGTGGTAAGATGTATTGAGTGTGGCTGATAGTATAAATATTGAGTGTGGCTGATAGTATAAATATTGAGTGTGGCTGCATCATAAGTGAAATGTACATGTAATGCACACTATTAAATTAGTGTTATGTTTCATGTTCTTTTACAAATGATTATGACACTATTATTAATTGCACAAAAATAAGACAACTTTGTGCCATGGTGGTTCTGTGCCATATTTTATATATTACATGTACATGTAAGCATGCGCAGTTGGTTTGCATCTGATCAAATATGCACTTGGTCAGTAAAACGTCTGAGTTTGATGTTCCTATATTTTGTGGTTTCAGAGTGTAATTGTAATGTACCTGTAAGTGAGCCAGCAGAATTAGAAATCCCACCGACTGAACTTGAAGGTGAGGACTATGAAATGGAGAGTGAGCAGGAGGATGCAGAAATCACAGAGGAAGAGCCTGAAGATGACTATCATGCAGATGCAACAGATACTGACACAACAGAGACAGACACAGATGATGATAAAGATGGAAGGTATTATTGAAAATAAAACAGTTTTAAACTGTCAGTTAAATTTGATTATAATATATTAGAAACACTAAGTGGAAGTTGAAGTGTTTTGTCAGGTGGCTTATTCAAAATATTCAATACTTATTTTATTTTATCTTTTCTTTCCAATGTATTAATAATTTGCCAAGTGTATTACACACCTAATAATTACACATTAGCATATACCACACCAGTGAATAGTGCTTTTCATGTGCACTGATTGGTTCCTGTATCTTGGAATATCCATTGCTATTCGCCGACAATTTTATTCTGATCAATTTGTTTTTTCAACCAAGTTGTATTTATTTTTTGGGCCATATACTGCATTACTTGAAACATTACTAACATTAAATACAATTTTATTGTTTTTGAGTCGTGACATTTTTGAAGGGGCCGCTACTTTAGGGGAGATCGTTACTTTCGGGGGGCCGTTACTTTCGGGGTTTAATAGAAGGGTAAAAAATTAACATTACTTTCGGGGAGGCGTTACTTTCGGGGGGCCCGTTACTTTCGAAATTCTATGGTACTTTGTTATATTATTATATTGGTTGCATTTCAGATTTGACATCCTTGTGGTGCATTGATATACTGTAAATCCTTGATTAAACACCCCCTCCCCCTAGAGTAAGCGCGCCCCCCTCCCCCTCAAGTAAACAACCCCCCCTGGAGTAAGCACCCCTCTCAGCCAATTTTTAAAATAAGCTCCCCCCTCGAATAAGTGCCCCCTCCCTCATCAACATTCATGTGGCATTTTGTGAACTCATTTCAAACTAATAAAACAAAAATAATCACAGATACATGTACACATCTTGCCTGCTTGCACTCTTTGTAATGTATTTGTCATGTATTTATGACCAATTTAGTCACCCATAAAGCTCAATGAACCAAGTAGGTAAATTCTTGGTAGGCAACACTTCTAAGGAATCTGAAATCAAAACAAGTGACAGTGCAGTGGATCGGATCAGTTCGAATTTTGATACTAGTAATGTGTAAGTTGTATACACAAAATGACAATCAAAGCTAATTTATCCACCAATAATCAACATATTGCAATCAAACTTGCAATTATTACTGAGAAATAAATATTTTGAATTATTTTGCCTGTTTTCATGAAAATGAAAATATAAAAAACAATAATATGGCGTCAGCGAATTAAATCGCCCTACATTTCAAGGGCAAGGGCTTGTGTGTTTTCACTAAAACTATTGCTTGCTCCTTAATTTACTCTTACCCTGCTTCTGAATCTTGTTTTTTATAGCGTTTTCCATCTCGACGTTTATTCTTCATGGCTGAGATTCGTAAAGACCACTTCTCTAAGCACACTGGCCTGAAGCCTGGATGGAGTGTGATACATTTTGGCGGCTCCTCTATGTCTTCTAATACAAATTCTTCTTTAAGAGAAGCCACGCATTTCTCGTTGTCCTGACAGCAAAAACATTTGTTTGCATTTTGTAGGTGTTGAGTGTCACAGTTCCCACAAGTACACCTTAAAATAAAAAAACTCGGTAAACTGCTACACAACAACGTGAATATGAATGGAATGGATGAAATTATTCAGACCTGATTCTAGTTCAACATACTTACCACAATCCAACGAGCTCTGTACCATCCATCTTTCTGCTTGTCTTCTTTAGCTTTTATATCTCTGTTATATTGTTGAATCCATTTCTCGTCTGCAAGAGGTTCATCCGCGTAGTAATATTCGTCGAAATCAACATCGGAATCTCCCTCCTCTCGCAGAAGTTCTGCCCCTTCCCTTTCGTCTTCCACTGCCACATAGCTAGCCCGGGATATAGTTCCATTCTGAGTCATTTTGACTGCCCTCTGAGTCAGAACTACTACCAGAGCTGCAGTCTGACATTGTCGTTTGGCAAGTAACTCCTATTTGTAAGCGATAATGGCCCAAAACTCTCTTGAACGCGGTGCAGATAAGTGCAGATATCAAGTAAGGGAATATAAAACAACAAGTGATCGTTCCATAGGCTATGTCACAAACAGCTCAGCCCAGGCTCACCGCGTGTGCAGATTTTCAGCGCTGAGGCGCGGGTTTAAATGCTTCTAAAAATAATGAAAGAAAAAGCGAATTGGATTTTTTCTTTTGAATATAATATCTTCAACCTTCCTAGTTTAAGAAAAATATATAGCTAGCGAAGGGTTATAGGCACTTTAAACTACAAATGTCATCTGGCTTTCTGTTGTTTTGATGGCGAGGTAACATGCACCAGTTATCTTCAGGTTTTGAGGTCGGCGACTCACAAACTGCTTCGTGGCTGGAAATCTCAGATCTTTGTGTGCAAGCCTCCCCGCCAGGTTTGGTCTGCCCTTCTGTGTACTGTACAAACTTGACACCACTGTAGTCTTTGCAGAGCTGGAAGTCATTCATTTTCATGTCTCGTGTTCTTGCCGCACGCGGAATCCAAAATGCTGGGTGAGTAACCACCACATTGTGTTCACTAGTGCTTCCGGTGTTGTGCTTCCAAACTTCTTTTGTAAAATTTCTGGCTTTGTTGGGGCGCTTACCACGGCCGGCCTGTTGTAGTAATTTTGCCTTTCCCTCTAAAACCTGCTTGGACAAGTGAAATTCTCGGTCTTTCATAATTGATAATAGGTAGCATTTGTCTTTTAAATGCCTGTCGAGGGCAGCAATCATAACTCTCAAACTGTCCGGCTCATAATCTTCTCCATTTTTGTTTTTAACCTTGGCGTATAATTTCTCAAAAACAATGTTTTTTTCTTTGCACCATGGCTTACACATACTTGACCAAAACGATGTACTCTTGCTTGTGTTTTGATTTTTAGATCCATTTTGAAGTTCCTCTATAGTATTATCGGTAGCCAAAGTAAACCTTCATTCATTCAAAATGGCAGCCATTTTTCTCACTTGAGATTGAAACTTTTTTCAAAGTTTCTGCACAAAATTTGTCATCATTTTACATGATTTGATTGGCTTAGAACATTTTCTATTGTCTTTCAGCCAATCAGAATCCAGAATTTTGATTTTTCATTTGCAATGGTGTTAGACTTGAACTGCACTGCTCTTAGCCAATCAGAATGAAGTATTTTTTCATGTATATTAATAATATTATGCAGTTTCGAACTCAATAAGGTTGAAATAAAAGTGGAAAAAATTGTACGGCATTTCCTTTTTGAGTTGCATCTACGTACGTAGGAATTACGTAGGAATTGCTCTACAGAGAGCTTCAACCTTCAAGACCAACAGTCGGCATCCCTATCATCACTCAGTGCAGTCAATAGTCAGGTGGCTTAACGACCTGATCGTGACAAGAGTGATAAAAGCATGAAATTTGGCACAGAATTTGCTTATACCCTACCAAATGATATTAGAAGGGGTTCCCATCTCAATCTGCTTTCACGCTTCAAGATTTGTGCTACCTGTGGTACAATTTTCAACACAGCTATTTTACCACTATTTAAAACGAATTTTGCATTTTTATATTGTTTTTATCACTTGTTCATGTACTTTGCTATTTTAGTAAAGATTGCATTTAAGACGCGAGGTCACGGAAAATGAAGCATTGAGTGGCAGAAATTGAAAAATCGATTTCTTTCATTTTTGGCTCATAAATAACTATAAGGTAGAAAAGAAACTTGATGTAGTTTGTTTCCGCCAGAAGCCCTTTCATTTAGAGAAAAATAAGAAAATCGGTTTTCGTTTTCCAACACTCAAATACTCAAAGTTGAACCCTGAAATTCGCTACTATAAACTATCCTCGCGTTTGCAAACCAAACCATACAGAGAGCTTTGGACACTTTCTAACGACAGAAAAACTATTTTTCATCCATTGGATGACAATTTTTATGGCTGTAGCAAAATGTACCATAATGAAACAATTCAAAATAAGGGAGAGGTATTCATGATAACAGAAACTCTTATTAGGTGGTATAACTCCAAATTTTCTCAATCCTCGCTTAAGAGCGGCTTTCTACAGCTATTTACGAAACTTTGAATAATATTTATATTCTGTTTAGGTCTTCATTGTACGATTGAATGAAAAATAAAATAAACCTAGCTTAGTTTTGAGCCCGAAACAAGATCAAAATCACAGGCTAAATTTGCGAACTTGTTGCAAGCGAATTTATGCACTAAAAGGTCGCTCATTTTATGTATGTGCGATAACTTAAAATGCCGTAAAAACGTTTTATATGGGTTAACTATACACCCATCTAGTAGGATATATTACAAAATCTCTGGGTAAATGATTTTAAGTAGCCCGCTTTGACCCGTGTTTATCACCAATTTTACCGAAAATCCGCCGTTTTACGTAAACAATGGCGTGACACAACCAGCCACAATTATGTAAACATACTCGACAATAATCATTTTACATATAGATAAACGCACAAATGTAGCCGATTATTAGGACTATTAGATCTTAACCTAAACAACATCCCCTATTTAGTTGTTTTATTCTCCTTATCATAATATTCGCGTTGTAAGTACGTTTTTATGTGTTTCGTTTGCAAGGTAGATGTGGTGTTTGCTTGTCTTCAAGTTGTACAAGTTTAAATATGGTGTTGGTCCATTCTTAAAACACTTTAGAATGTATCTTACACTTGGCAATATAGACTATTTTTTAGAAATCAAATGGGCAAAGTACGTTCTTGAATTGTTTATTTAGCCTGCAGCGCTACCGACATAAAGAGTGTTGCGTGACCTGACTGTTTAACTATGTTGGGTTTGACGGGAAGTGTTTTTATAATTGTTTTATCTTCCCCGGATTGCTTTCACTGATTACCACTAGTTAAAAATAGTTGAGAACTAAAACTAGCGAGTTCTCAATGGGTTACATGTGACCGATATGACCACCGGGGGAGGGGGGACTCCCATATAAAAGTTCTTGTTATTGAATTATAAAAAACCCTACTTCTTGTTATATTTTTTTCCGTAATAACTCTATCGGTAGTCATTTGAGATTTTAATATCCCAAAGCGGTACCAATCCACGAATTTTAACCCCTAAAAGTACGACGATCACCACCGTTACTTTTATATCGAAGTCCACCCCCCCCCCCCCGAGGGATATGACCTGTCAACAACTCTGTAGTAAATTTGTAACTTTACAATATGCTCCACTAAGGCCGGATCTCTTGAATCCGGTACAGCTCAGATTAACTCATATGGCGGCGAAAATTGTTTTGTTTACAATCATACTAGAAATTTCACTCCCCCCTTCAGTCCGTGTTCACTCTTATTTTAAACAAAAAATTGGGCAACAATCCATTTTTTCCTACGCCCTACGCCCCACTCCCTAACCCGAACACCCTAACCCCACCCCCCCCACACCCTAACCTCCCCACTCCCCCCTCCCCCCATCCCATCACGTAGTGGTTTACATTTTTTCATCCGAAACGGCCTGGGAATTCTCAAAGCCTGTTTAAGAGCCCTGGGCATGTAGTTGGTGGGAGTTAGGGACGGGGTGGGTTGGGGGAACGGGACAGGGGACTGCGGACTGCGGCTTCTGCAGCTGTTTACTTCGAGCAGCTACAGGACTTTACTAGCTCTTGAAGCTTATCAATGTAAGGCTTTTTGAGTCTCACCGTGACACAGGAAACGTCAATATCTAAAAAGAGGCAGATGTCACGCAAAACAGAGACACTGAAGGTAGCTGCAAGTTTGCCTCTGGAGGCAAGTTCACAAATGTTAAAGGTGTCATACGTGATAGGATGATGAAGGGCAACTAAACTGGAGACATCATTGCGCATCTCACTTAAGGCTTCTTCATGGCGAGCACATATCTCTTCTTCTTCATCCTCCTCAGTGACAATGTCAACACTTCGCTTGGAAGCCAGTCTGGAAAAAAAGCTCTGGACTTGCTGGCCAGTCAAGAATTCACTGCTTGAAAACAGACGATTGCCCCTGGAATCTTTCGAGCTTCTCATTTCTTGAGACACAGTGACTGGATCAAGCTTCCTTCCAGTTTTTTGTCCAATGTCAAATTTCTTCCTAAGGTAATCCTTTTGAATGGAATTAAACCTTGTTTTTCGAGTGAGAGAACTTTTGAGGGCTCAACCCATGGACAGAGGTGGAATTTGAACATCACAACTGGCTTTTGTACTCAGGTATGCCATGTCACATAGTTCTGCGACTTTCGATCCACCCTTTTCTAGCTCATACGCATATTTTACCATTGTTCTGTCTAGAAGCGTCTCCTGTTCCAAAGCACGTTTGTGCTTACCACATTCAACATGTTGCTCAAGGCTTGAAACCTTTGGTATGTCATGACGCATCCTTCCTCGGGACATGAAAACAATGCAGAACTGGAACCGACATCGTCTTCATTAGCACTTCCGTCATCATCGCCAGATGAGGTTGCTTCTGCAAGGAACGCAACATTTCGAGGCTTTAAACCTACAAATGGTAACTCCGTGCTTCTTTCGTTTCCAAGATCAACAAGCGAGGAAGTTTCTTGCAAGACGGCGGCAGGTGCATCAAATTTGCTCCAAGGAACTATTTTCCCAGGACCAATGTTATATGACTTCCACACCCGCTGGCAATCACTTTCATACTGGATATTGTTGATGAAACTAACACCCTCCCATGTCACAGCTTTCTTGGTTTGCGGCTCAGGCGTGTCTGCCAAGGTAACTACTACACCGAGAACTCCACCAGAAGATTCAATGGTGGCCTTCATCTGAACAGCAGTTTCGATATCATTTCCTGCATTGAGGTAGATTTGCATATGGGATTTAATGGTCGCAGCTTTTCTATCACAAGCTCCTTTGCCACCTTGTGGATCAGAAAAATCCATTCGCTTCAAGGCGACTCCGGCCTTATTTCCTAGTACTTTAGCACCAACAATGGTTGAGGCACAATGATAACATCCAGCATTATCACTGCGGTAAAATACTGATTCAAGGCTTGGCATACCATTTTTCAACTTGGTAAGAACATCCGCCATGATGGCAAGTATTGTGTTGCTGTCCTAGCTACAGGCTTGAAAAATGTGGACGAACGTCATTGACTCGAGTTGCTGGTCTGATCGCTGTCTAACGGCTACGCTGATGTGCCAAGGTAGCCCTCTCTTGGCAAACCAGTCACTCTGGCTTTCTCTGTACTTCCTGGGAAGAAACTTCATGGCCCAATCTTGAACCAGGAAAACTGAACTATCATCTAATCCGTCGATAACATTGACACTAGCCTCGTCTTGGTTAACAGAGCAAAGTAGATGAGCTTTCCAGGCATTGATGTTGCGCTTAGCCTGTTCTGTGGTAAACATCAACTCGTTCTATTCTTCGCTTGTTGCTGCCATGAGCTTAAGTGCGTCGTCTATTTCGCGATTGCCCAGCTCCACAAGGATACAGCGATCACATACACCATCATGAGTATGACTGCATGTCTTCTGGTATTCTCGGTATTTGGCATCACTGAGAGCGAAACGTCTACAATGGTCTGGGATGACTGAAGACTCCGAAACATGCACCTTGAAAAACAAAAGTAAATAATAATTTTATTTAAAAAAATGTGCAAAAACAAGTAAAATTAGTCTGACAACTGTAATATTTTCTCTTCATCAAACGTACTTAACATGTTATTTATGAAACTTACTTTGAAGTCACTTTTCATGTAGCGCTTGGCCAATTTCAGCTGTTGCTTCTGTTGGTTTGCCCAGGACATACCCATTCCAAGTTCTCCCAGCCTATCAGCGACATTTTCCAGTTCCTCGAACGCTTTTGCACCAGAAGCAGTAATGTAGTCCAGACCTTGTAACGATTTCCAAACTGATGCAGAGCAGACGTCAAGAATTCGAAGCAAAGAGCTTCGACTCAAGCAAGTGATGTCTGACTCCTTGCAGTACTCTTGATATTGCTGCACAATACGTTCTGGAATCATTGTCCTGATAACATTGGGTACTGAGAGTACTTCACCTGAAGTCAACGTTAGCTGTTTCTGTCCAAATGGTAAGTCTTGAACAATATGCTGACTGGTTATGAAACAAATAAAGTGGTCAACCAACTCCGAAGAAAGGTACATCCTCTTCTGTGGAGGTCTAGGCACAGCCCAGCCTCTACCATAGAGCAGCAAGTGCTGTTTGGCAATCTTGAAACGATACTGTGTGAGGTTTGGAATCCATCTTTGAAGATACTTGAAGCTGATCTTGTCAACCATGATTGACAATATCTGACGGCGCGTGTCCCACTGGGTAGCACTGTTGTAGCATTCTGCCAGAGACTCCAGTAATGCAATATCAACGTTTTCTGTTTCTGAGGATTGTAAAGCGAAATGTTGATTAATTGCCTTTGATGAGACCAAAGTATACCATAACTTATCAGAATCTTCGCCAGCTAGAACTTTCAGTGATTCAGCTACAGTCTCACTTGCCTTCTTCACATAGTAACGCCTCGTTCTGTCGGTAGTATCATTCCAGGGCGTCATTAAGGAGGATCGAATAGGACTAATGTCTCTTGACGCAAGGAAATTGTTGGGTGTAGATCTCGACCTGTCACTAGGAGGTCTTTCTTCGAACGACTCGTGCAGATGGCTGTCAGTATCTGAAGGTACAAATAAACTTCCGAATGATGTTCCGGTTTGTGAATAAATGCTTGACATTGCTGGTGTAAATGGGGTGCTAGTTAGATGACCGCTACCTGATACTTCAATGGTTTCCTAACAAAAACGACAGCATATAATTAGCATAAAGGTGTTCTGTAAAGAAGCGACAATGCCGAAAGGTAGTCTGGGATATCAATAAATTTTAATAAAAACCATTCCACAGAATACGTGTAGAATCTACTTTTGTTGTTTTCTTTTAGAACGCGCTAACATGTATTCAGTGATTTTGCAGCCACCGCGCTGAAATATCAAGCACTACCCATCATCCCTTTCGGTATTGTCACGTACGCTTTATGCTATTTTTGGACAACCTTTCTTACAGTTGTATAGATACGTTTCCAGGCAATGATAAAGACATATTGCCAAATATATCAACTGACCGACCAACATAACCTTAACATTGCCTTTCAACTGAGTTTATCATTGTTGCTGGACGTTTCTAGTCCCTGTGCATGGCAATTTTGAGTGAAATACGTATCATCTGATATTTTCCCCATAACATTCCTAAAATAGATCAGTTTTATATTTTTTAAACCACGTCTATATATCGGGCTTATTTTTGTGGGTGGGATAAGGCGGGAGTAGGGATGGCTAATTACCGTTCTTCTTACCAATGACAACTCTTTTAGTTGAGCTACAACATCATCTTCGTCATCGTCGTTATCTGTAACGACAACCGGAGGTAATTTCTCTTCTGCTAATTTTGGCAGCGTCTCTTCGCAAAGTGAACACAAAATTTCCCTGCATGATCTGCACATACCTAGAATAACAGAAGGGAAGTTATGTCAAAATTTTTGCATTTAGTTAAATTAGAACAAGTGAAACACATCAATATGTACCTGATCCCACGTGAACCATACGTCCCGTTCTTTTCATGATAACTTGGGAGAAGATTTTGTTTATTCCTCTTTCAGCTTTTGGGCATTTACCTCTGACGTTTTTGTGATTGGATATCTCTTGGGGGACCCTACATCTATCGGTTCCCCTTGTCCAGCCAAGACCAAGAGATGAGCGATGTGATGGGCATACAGTCATCGTACGAACATTTTGTGGAGTGGTAAACATCGCAGCTCGGGCAAGAATCAGTTCCATTTCACTCTCCACATCTTGAAACTGCCAGATTGACTTGTGCTGAGCTATATCTTTAGTGCACGATAATAGTGGGACAATCTATGTAGACTTCTTTCTATCTCTTCGATCAAATGAGCACTGACCACCGACTAATGACTTCAAAGAACAACAAACATCCATTTTGCCTTGCTCACAGAAAGAAATCCGTGATCGACTGAGTGTGAAATTCAATTATCGTACTGTTCTCAAAGTTCTCAAACTGATCAAATCTAAATTAAATTAGAGTTGCAAAGGAACTGTATTTACCATTTAACACTGATAAAAATTTCTTGGGTTAAACATGTTCATCGTTTCAATAACTTTTAAAAGTAACTCGTGCAAAAAAATAGTGAACACTTTTTATGAGCACACAGGTTGACAAAATATAAATATGAAATATATCGCATCGGCAAATACTAATTTAATTATTTAACGAGCCCTTTGAATCACGTAAAGGAATAAACCAAATAATCTCGGCTTATTACGCTTAGCAATTTAACTGCAATTTAGAACCTTCTCTTGTGAATGAAAAATGTAACATCAAACTTCACTTTTAAATTTCACTTAATTCACAACAGCGTATAAACGGTCACGCAATCGGTCCGGTCTATCGAAGTATTTCGCTACCTTCAAAGGTCTTTAGAACGGGGGAACGAAAAATATCTCGTATATTATTATTGCTTTACATGTAAAGAGTTCACCTACTAGCTTGTTTATAGGCTTGGGTTGTTGACGAAATTCCCACAAGAACTTCAAGTCACCGAGTGCAGTGTCAAATATAAATGCTATTTTGCCGTTCACGATACGGACGCAAAAAAAAATAAACTCCTTATAGCGGTGGCTTGAAATAATCAAACAACAACAAAATAAACAAAAACGGTTTCATTATATTTTTCAATGCATATTTCTAGAATACATTTCTGTGGTTCGTTGGAAATGAAATTTTTTTATTAGCCGTGACTAGTCGCGTCACGCCAATGTTTACACGCAAACGGCGAATTTTCGGCAAAATTGGTGATAAACACGGGTCAAAGCGAGCTACTTAAAATCATTTACCCAGATATTTTGTAATATATCCTACTAGATGGGTGTATAATTAACCCATATAAAATGTTTTTACGACATTTTAAGTTATCGCACATACATAAAATGGGCGATGTTTTAGAGCAAAATTTGGCTTACAACAAGTTCGCAAATTTAGCCTGTGATTTTGATCATGTTTCGGGTTCAAAACTAAGCTAGATTTATTTTATTTTTCATTCAATCGTACAATGAAGACCTAAACAGAATATAAATATTATTCAAAGTTTCGTAAATAGCTGTAGTATGACGCGCGAAGCGATCAAATGTTCAGAAAATTATGTCTAACCGGAAGTCGATTTTGAGCTCAATCGGGGCAAAATGGTTTTTGGCATATTTTACAAAAGAAAGCTGTATTTTCAAAAACTAACTACAGTCCGTTTAGTTTCTCACTAGGTCCTATTAATGATCAAAATATGAGCGAATTCGATTTTTTATTTGTGCCACTGTTTAATCAATAGTTACAGGAAGTCGCTCTTAATCGCACATTTAAGAGGCATACTCTGTTAGACTCGAGTTAGGTCCGGCCACGGTACCTCACCGATTTGGGAATTATGACGATGGCCGGTTTCGATCGGCTCCGAAGGGAATCCAACATGGCGGAACAAAGGACTTCTTGTCACACGACCTCCGAGCCTACGGCGCCCTTTTAACAAAAACCATTAGTACTGCCTTAAAGATCGATCTTTTTACTCCTGTTCTGTATGGAATACTTAGCTGAAATTAAAAGTTTTGGTTATGAACGAGCACAATGTTGTAGTGTACTTCTTGGTTGCTTTTGGGAGTCGTAAATTTACTGTATATCGAAAGGCCGATATCTCCCATGTTATCTTGATTGAGAACGTGCAATTTACCCTAAACGTAGATAATTTACAGGTTGTTCAATATCAAAAATAAAAAAATGGGCAACTTTTTTAGCACGCGAGAAAAAAATTCCACAAGTTGCTAAGGTTTGCAGTATTGCGCAACTATTAATATCAACAATAATGGCGGCAAAGCGTTCAAATCATCTTCCATAATGAAGGAGATGGAAGTAAATTTGACTTCAAACAACGATTTATCACTTTATATTGACAGGAAATGTTGTTTCAATGATCTATCAGTGTTCGTGATCACTGCTTCAAGTCATTGCCCGATTGTAAATAAAATAATACCCAAGCTGGACATCTGTACTGACAACAAGCCGCTCTCTTGATGAATATATATCGAGAAAGGTCATCATATAATATGCGACTTGAAAAGCTTAAATAATCGAATAAGGGAAAGGAAATTCTTTAAACATTTCTAGAAAACAAGTACAGTTGAAGATGAATCTAAACAACATGTACTTACCGGCCAACTGATAATAATCCGGCGTGACTCCAATAACATTCCTGCAGTGTCACGTACACCAACTATTCCTTCTTTCATTATATCTGCTTACCCAGTCTGACAATCATAGCAATGCGTTTAAGAAAAGCCTTCCAACAGCTATCAATACTCTTTCAGTTAAGTTAAGCCCCATTTAACTTGCATATGTTTCCATATTTAAAATGACGGTACCGTAGATCGCAAAGCGAGATCAAGTCGAATCAAGCGATGAATTGAGTGACACGATCGATAATTGATGCGGTTTGAAATGAACATGCGCTAATGGAACTTTCTCACGTGAAAAGGCTCTTACTTTTTTATTTTCTTAATAACACAAAAAGAATGCATGGAACTTGTTAGTTTGGGATTACGATACGATTTTTTTCATAGATTGTTAAGTTAATTTCCGAGTCTCCTGTGACTGTCGGGGAATGCGCGAGCTTTAATTTATAATTTCATTGACCACATTTTTTTATTAATTTCATTTATTTTATATCTGAGAAATTTTATCGCTGCTCCTTTAGTTGCTTCATTTTAGCGTATATCATGCCTTGTTTGCAATGTTTTTACATCAGAGTTTAGTAACAAAATCATGTTGTAACATCGTCATGGGACTGATGAAATGAACAACTCAACCTTAGTCTTTTTTCGTCGGGAGTATCTGTCTGCTAACAAGGCAGCTAGCTACGGTTGGCATTCGTCGGCATGAAGGTAAGCTTTCCTAATATTTTGATTTAAATCTGTTTAACTTGTTAATATCATTATAAACTGGTGCACTAGCCTTCCTCTATTTGATTTATGTATCAATGAAACGTTTATAAAAAAATTGGCGTTCGGAAGAAACACACGAACTGCTCAGTTTTGTCTCAGTTGCATCCGCATATATATATAATATATGTCCGATCGATTTATTACTGTAAATAGGCGTGTTCGCGTTTCAGGCGATATGCAACTTCATGATTGAAGTAATGCGATATATATGATTTTCAAACATTTCAGTGGTGTTTGTAATGGCAAAGTGGATTTTCAAAGTTTGTTGGCGATTCTTGTGGACCTAGTATTTCATCGGCCGACATTACAGAGTGTATCTCCTTATCAGAATGTACAAAGGACATTAAACCACATCTCAGAGGTTTCAGTGTGATAGATTCCTGCCTCAGAAATGAGATGCAACTGATCCTGGCCAGAGCAGGTACTTTAACTGAGTCTTTCATGACCTCAAATGAATTTGTATATTACTGAGAGAAAATAATCAAGAAACATTCCCCGTGCCGGCGTGCCCCATGATAATTTTTTGAAATCTATTTATAGTTTCGAGGTTTCATGCGAGGCTCCGACCTCGCTCCCATATCAACCGCGAGCTTTGCAGTCGAGCAGCGGGCAGCCAGTCGAATAGATACAGAGAGATTTTTTCGTGTTGTTTCAATTTTATTTGGAAAATAAGATAGCTTGTGTTGTATGAAGTGCCAGTCCTTGCGCGCGCGCTGGTTTCCTTGACACTCCCTTTAAAATAGCCCCATATGTGGGGCAGGGGGGGTAGGGAGAGTTCAGGGACTGGACTAATTAGACAATCTCCAGAATCTCTGTTTTGAAAAACTTGTTTTTTAATAAACCCAATATGACAACTCGTTCCCAGTGTTTTTTCTATTTTGGAAAGGGAAAAATAATGTTTCCGCCTTCTTTCCTGGTCAAGTATCACAAAGGTATTGATATATTTGTTATTTTTAATGACAAGGGTGGTACATATTTTCTCCAGGTTTATTTGAATTGACGTCGGAGCATGAGTGCATAACAATATGTCCTCGTCATCGTGATAGATACGGAATACGTTGGACGTGTGGAAAGACGCGCTGTTGCATTCAGAGTGAATTTAGTGGTCACTCGTCACAACCACCTAAAGGAAATCGAGGAATCAACCTGTCTCAGGCTAAAGCCTTATTCACTGTAACCGGAAACGTCATTCACGTAAGTTCTTTGTTTTCGCCTTTTATAATTTGAGATTAGCTGATAAGAACAACATAACCTTCATATGGAAGTATGTGTACATTGTATAAATCTAATTTCTCTGTAGTATTGATGGATTGATGGATCAATAAAAGTACCAACAAGAGCAATCCCTTTCTCCACCAATTTTATGAGGAAGTGCTAATTGGAAGAGACACACTTGTTAAAACGGGGATGCCTAATATATATAGGGGTGTCCATTAGAATAGAGGTACTTATTCATTGGGGCGCTTAATAAATATAGATCTAGAATATGGAAGCCGCGATTATTAGAAGCACTTATTATAATATATGCTTCTATTAGAATAGATGCGCTTCTCCAAATAGACGTGCTTATTTTATTAGAAAAGATGCGCTTCTTAGAACAGATGCGTTTATTAGAATGGACGCACTTATTAGAAGTCACTACGTATACCTTACCTATAACTGTCCTCAAAATAAATATTCCTATTTCCTTAAATCTCTAGCAATATGCCCAATGTGCAGACAAAAAATTGGTTGCACAGTGAGAGTTACCGAAGATGGTGACAACGAAGAACTAAATGAAAAGAAAGACGAGGAAGAGAGAGGAGGAGAGGAGAGTAGTTTTCTTGATGAAAACGATTCTTCTCAACAACAAGATATTGATATGCCAGAAATTGTCATCGAAGCACATGATCCCGGGTTAGACGAATCATTAGTCGATGATCAAGGTAGTATGGTAAGCTGTCTCAATTGTTCATTCTATATAACTTGTTCATCAGTACGCTTTATCTGTGATGTCCGTAAAGCTTGATTGGTTGAAAGCTGTCGATATCCAAGGACTAGATTTGCGCACGACGTGGCGCACTTTTCAAAATCAACCCATCGCCTTAGATTAGGTGCAGGTCACAGTGGAGGGTGTCGTACCATATTGTTTTCTCATTTTTGGACGACAAAAGGACTGGGAACTAAACTGGAAAAGGTAATCGACTGAGAATATAAGCCTGTTAAATAAGATATTTTGGATAAGTTCAATCTTACGAAGTATAAAGAATTGAACAAAACGTACAAAACGTAAATAATTATATTACCAAAGGTCAACTTGGCAGTAGTGGTGGGGCTGTCTGTAAATGGCTATCAACCGTTTTATTGCATATTTGCAGGTTATGGCCCTTGAGGAAGCAGACATTAGTTTAACTCCACAAAGCAGTGGTGCATTGAATCGAGAAAGCTTGATGGCGGATGCTCTAAGGTCACACGTTAAAACCTACAGGAAGATGAAACTCAACGATTTCATCGAAAGCTGTGGATTATCTGCAATCAGTGAGGCAGATATGGATTTACCGTCTGTGCTTCAGAGCGTTCTAGGAGACGTTACATCGCTGAAACTTGTGACGTCATAGCGGCTGTTCTAAGAACATTGTCACCGAGTCATGCTGGGGACGTGTGGGAGGCACTGAGAACCTCAGATAAGATGCGCGAAGTCTTTGATCTCCCCAAACTCGAATATGATGAGAAGTATATCAAAGCTCTTGCCGAAACATATGAAAATGCATCTAGTAGTAACGTCAAAAGGCAGGTTTTCTCTATCATTGCCGACCTGACCTCTTATGAAGAAATCCGCAAATTTTTGCCAGGTTTAACAAAATATATGTTTTGTGAAGCAAGAAAGCACCGTCTGACATGTGGACGTGGAGCTCCTGTTGTGCCAAAACCTGGATTCCGCGCTAGAGTTGACATTAACCAGTTAGATCATTTTATCAGCTTTATCACCAGTCCTTATATTGTACAGGACCTGCCAATTGGCGAGCGGTTCTTGAAGTTGTCTTCTGGAGAGGTGGTTCACACACTAAACGTCATTAGAGTGTCAATCAATGAGCGAATCATCAGCCAGTACTTGCAGTGTTGCCAGGAGAGTGAAACGACTCCACTCAGCAAAAGTACGCTTCGACGCGTCCTGTCTGCTTGCAGCGCATCAGTACGAAAATCCCTTCAAGGGCTTGACTACTTTATTTCAGAGGGAGGCAAGGCCTTCGACGACTTGCTGAAGTTGGTGGACAAGTTGATTGACTGTGGGATCCAGTCAAATACTGCTCAGAATCTCCAAAGAGCGCTTAAGTCAGGAAAGAACTATCTTAAAAGTGACTTTAAGGTAAGTTCATGTTCTGACGTGCTGAAGGGTTTACCAATAATACAAGGCTGAACTTGTATTCTCGATCAGTTTTCATCTAACCTCATTTCCTCGATTTAGCGCACCTTCTAGAACAAGCGCCCCCTCCTATTTAAAATATAAGCCGGTGAGATTGGATGGTCTGAAGTAAGAAAAGGCGGTATAAATCCAAGTGTATATGGTAGCGACGCATGGTACTCGGAAACATTCCAACGGTTCTCCAAACACAAGACCTTCCGCGGCTTTTAATACTGGTCGCAGTTCCCTTTAAGGCCCGTCGACAAAAGCGAATTTTGATGCGATTTTTGTCGCATGTTCAAAACCTCTGCGATATCTTGCGGCAAATCGTGCCCAAATCGCCGCTAGTTTACCCTTGCGATTTTCATCGCGAGCGCGAGCTTCCCTGCTAGCAGAGTCTCCTTTCCGTTATTTTGAGGCAGAAAGAAAAGGAGACTCCTCGGACTTGAAACGATTCCTATTGAGCATGCGTTAGCGTTACTAAGCGACCAAACAACTTTCGCACGTGATCGTATGTCGCATGTCACATATGGGCTCAACATTCATCAGCGGTCACATTGAACAACATGCGCTTTGTCACTGTGGGCTCAGTTATTAGTCAGCGATAATTCCAATAGGCATGCGGACGGAATATTGGTTTATTTCGGCGGTTACACCAAACATCGTTTCGAGTCAGAGGAGAGTCTTCTTTTTTCCCCGCCTCAAAATAACGGAAAAGGAGACTCTGCTAGCAGGGAAAGCTCGAACGCGACAAAAATCGCATCAAAAATCGCCCGTGTAAACACAGGCTAGCTGACATCCAGGAGGGAATTTTGAACGGTTGTTTTGAAATGCAAAACGAGAAGGATGATGCCCTTCATGCGTTCCAAGAGTCTGTGACAGCTGTCAAAAACTGGAAAGCGCACCAACTGCGAGTTGTGAACCAAGATAAAGCACGCAGCGACGTTATCGATGGTCTGAGTGATACAACCGTGCTCCTCGTCCAAGACTGGGCGATGAAATTCTTACCTCGACTATTCCGTGAGTCTCAAGGCGAATGGTTTGGAAAAAGAGGTATGTCGTGGCATATCACAGTCGCTTTAAGGAAGAGAGGTGGCGAAATTGAAACTCAAGCATTTATCCACATAGTTGAACGTTGTGTCCAAGACAGTGCATGTGTGACGACACTCATGGAGCATGTTCTGACTGTAATTCGATGGCGAAGGCAGTTCTGGATTTGGCACGATGTCGTTGTTCCATACCATACACTGGTGATGTGCTCTCTTGATAGCTTCCTTCAGTGCTGCTAGGGTGGGCGGCAGTCTCTCCGATTCAGCTTGCTCAGTTCCTTTACCTCGGTGATGTGGGTATTTGGCTGGTACAGCTTGCAAACTAGCTTTTCGATCCCAGCATAGGTACTTCCATTCGGCTGAACAGTGGTACGTTCCCAGGTCTGCGAGTGCAGTGATACTGTCTTGATCAGCGTTAATGAAAGTTTTCCAGCATAACATCTTTGCTATACCTGAAACATCATAACAATGAGAACGTTTGCCCTTCTAAAGATTCTACTTATCCAGATAACCGAAATCATTAGTTTACCTGCAAAGCTCCCAGTGATATCTGCTCCACTCCATGCATGGAATCCAGGAAGCGCTGCAGTTTTAGCAGGCCCAAGGGCACGCACGATTGGGCCAAGCTTGATCTTTCGATAATGCTCTCCTTTGCCGGTAACAAATAATGTGTCCTCACATAGCTGCGAGTATCGTCGAAGGGACAACACAAAGACGTCAGTGTCGGGTGAGACCATCTCAATACAGGTGGCTCCGGAGGAAGTCGCGTCGACAGCGTGCAACAACAGCTTGGTGTCTGCCTCTTCGTGACTGCTCTCGAGATGGGCCATATCTCTGTGAGTGGCCTGACAGCGAGTGCCCCATGCCACTACCACATTCTTTCCGCTCTCTTGTCCCTTCTCCAAGACCTTCCTGGCTAGATACTGAGTCAGTTCTGACTTTGTCTTTACATGGGATAGAAGTCTCTTCATGGGAGTTTTTGCGATGAGGGTTGCATCAGTGATCTTGTAGTAGATTGGCGCTTGTTTGCCCTGTCTTGACACTCTTGTCGCCGCCTTCAACGATAGTGGCACATCGTATCTAATCTAGCGCTTGTACCTCTGCCATTCCGCCGACAAGAGATACTTTCATCCGAGTAGCCGTTCTTTCTGGAGGAGGGATCTCATGCTCTTCCGTGTTAGAACCCGTACGTGTGCCATCTAACTTCTCTAGAATAGCCATCAAGGCGCTCTTGCAGGAACAGTGAAGCATAGAGCCATCTGGGGCAAACATCGACTTTGGTACCACGTTAAACTCGAATTCACCAACAGCTTCCTTGATGTCGATTTCCAGGCGAGATTTTGCTACCAAGGACATGCGTGCGAACAAGGAGCGATCTTCCTTTAGCTTGATGACTTTATCGTTGGCTTTCACTCTGATTACCTTCGTAGCACTCTTCCACGTGTTGAGCTTTCGCTTCTTCATAGGATACCAGATGCTATATGTGCCTGTCGTAACCCTTTCTTCTACGAAGCAGCTCAGCAGCTGGGTCCCTACAGCGCTTTGTTGACAGAGGTCTTCTTTCACCTTGTCGGGCATTACAACCTTTGTCGCGATGTTAAAGAGGTCACTGCTCTCATCAAGGAAAGGATTTGTGAAGTTCCTGAAGCTTGTAGCCAGCTGCTCGATGTGCTTCTCTTGACGCGCCCGTACAGCAGTGCTTAGGCTATGGTGGTGCTTCTCCGTCTTACAAGCTGACATACCAGACATCTCTTTTGCCTTCTCTGCCAGTCGTGCCAGCTCTGGTGCGATCAGGAAGTACTTCGAGCGAGCATTTGGGTTTAGCGTAATGCCGATCAGCCCTCCTGAGACCTTCATCGAGCGATTTACATGCTCAAGTGCATTATCTGCGCCGAGTGAACAGAATGATACACATGGGTTTTTATTAACAACCCAGTTTCCTCGCTGAAATTCCTCATAGATCTCTGGATCGGAATCTTCCAGCATATGCATCTCAGCCAAATAGACAGGGATCATCCGAGCATAGTTCAGCATGTCATGTGCGAAGAAGTACTTGGTAAATACCTCGAGAGCTTCTAGGTGAAGTGCCCAGTCGCCAGTTCGAACGGCTCGAATGAATGTCATAATTTCCATTACCATTCTCATGTACTGTCGCACGACTTTAAACAACGGACTCTTCTCCTTCTCTTTATCAAACACATCCATGGGCAGCGAGTCCAGTGACGAGGAGGAGGAAGTGGATGTTGATGATGACGATGAAGATGACTCGTAAAAATCAAAGCTTAGGACATCTTTTTATACCGTTTAAGTTAAAAAGGACAAATATAGAAATTTCTGAAATTAGTATTTGCAGAAAGCCTTAGGTATTTATTTAACAGCCTTGTTTCCATGCCATGAATGATGATATAAATGACCATGTCAATATTCAAAGTACTGGTGCCGTTGGGGAACAAGTGATAGCAATGTTTGAAAGAATGTACATATAATTATGCCGGATATAAACATTTTTCTGTTCGAGCCTCGCTTCCATGTCAAAAAGGTCACGTGACTATATGTATTACTTTAATGTTTATTAACATGTCAGATACCATCCCATAACCAATCTGAGCAAGTTTGGTGACAATTGGTTCAAATAAGCGATAATTATAGGCCATCTAATGTTAGAGACTCGCTTCCATGTCAAAATGGTCACGTGACCTCCTTAATTATCTTTATGACTATTGGCATGTTAGATACCATCCAATAATAAATCTGAGCAAGTTTGGTGACATTTGGTTGCAATTAGCGATAGTTATGAGCAATTTAAGTCTCAGCCTCGTTTCCATGCTGAGCCATACGGGGCCTATTTTAAAACCACCGTAGCAGCTGCAAAATTGCCGACAACATTTTCTGTGTTCCTAAGGGTCCCCTTGACACTTTTAGATAGGTGGCTTGTTATCTTCAAGAAAATCCCACGGGACTTTAAATCGCGACATATGCTCCCTGACTATAATATAATTTATTGCATGCGAAGCTCAGACAACACAAACGTTTTGAAAATAACAAAATAATCGATGTATAATTATTACCGAGGCAAACAGCTTCGAGTGGCTAAAAATCTCAATAAAACTCTGTGGAATTTGATATTTAGCGCGGAGCAGGCGTCACGGGGTCTGGCTGTTTGGGCTCGTCACGCAATCTCTGTGACGACTCAGTCTGGTTTGCCGAAAATACATTTTCTGTACTGTATCGTTCACTTTCATCTCGCTTACAAATGCAAACGTTTGAGTTTCATGAATATCTTAACAATTCATTTTCTATAAAAAAGGGTTCAATTGTTCTAGTTAAAAATACTTTTAATTAACGGATCACGGCTGTGAGCTAAAATTTTATTTATCGCCAGTTGCACAGCATGTAACCCATGATACCCGACTGACATCATGTTTTTGCATCACAACGCTTTTGCAACCACTCACATCCTGCAATTTGCCCAAGCTAGCTCAAAGCCATTCTGGCTCTTGTTAATCCTGGAACTCCAACCATCGATATCGCCCGCACTCCCTAACCATTGGTTATACTAGTATTTATAACTAACAAACACTCTGTGACATCCTGCGTGACAAGACATGCAGAATTAACGAACCGCTGACCGAAACAGCAGGCTCGAATTATTATTTTACCAAAGATGGCGGACTTTTTGTCGTGAGATTTTATATACATTTAATAGCCGGTAGTGACTCTCCGTGAATTTTAAACAACCTTTCTCGACTATATGTAGAAAAGCAACAACCTGTTGATTTATTTGACGAAGAATGGGCAACGATGGATCATTGAAACACGCCTCGAAGCAAATAATCAATGGCACAGATGACACGGCGTGACGAAACTGGACATCAAATGAATCGAAGAGAGCACAAAATCGCGGCAAAATCGCATCTAAATGACATGTATGTAGCATTTATTTCATTTTCTCATTCTGTGATGCATGTAAAACTTGGATTGAGTGACATGTGAGTGAACTTGTGAAATATATCGTCCACTGTTGTATTGACAACGATGTCACGAAAAGGCCATAATGTCTCAAGTACCTCTTTTCACAGATTCTAGACTATTTAACGATAGAAGGATGCTTAGTTAAAGTTTTGTTGCCAATTTCGTGTTACATTAAGACAAATAAACGGCTTTTGTCTTTAAGTGAATTGTGATGAAATGACCAAAAATCGTTTAGTTGTGTATTTATTGTAGGTCAGCACTGATAAAATATTAAAGTCCCCAAATATTTTATGACTGGTTTGAGAACTTTAGTTCTTCCTTTCACTAACCATGTAAGAATAATGTATATAGGTTGTTGCACATTGCAGATATTTCGCTTTAATTCAAGGCTATGGCCAACACTTCAAAATGTGTCCTTTACTTAAGATTGAGTGAGGGCGAGAAATCAAATCGACCAGCTGAAATAAATTATTGTACTTTGAGTCCGATAAATGCACAACATGATCCAGTGGATTTCATTTTCAGAGTTTTTCTTATTGTAGAACTGCTCAACCAAAGTCAGCTAATTAATTATGCATAAATTAGTGCAAAATGGCCATTATTTCCGGGGGGCCCATATCTCCCAGGGATTTTAATATTTTGACCTATTTTTTTTTCACAATTAGTACTCATGACACCCAACATTTGTGCCAAGTTTGAGCCAAATCGGTGATTTGAGCTTTATCACCTTTTGCCTGGTCCTGCCTGGTTTTCTCATGGACACACTCTTAAATAAAACTTAAACCAGAAAAAAAGTCAGCGAACACGCGCGTTAAAGTTTGTTTACATTCCACAAGATTGTAATCAGTGCGTAAAATACAGTGGAACTTCGATTTCTCAAACTCTCTGTTTATCAAACCTCCCGATAACTCGAACCAAAAGCCGTTTCCCATGCATTTGCTTCACTCAAACCCTATAATTTTACTCCCGATTTCTCGAAACTCCCAGATTAAAAGTCGGCACTTTATACTTTTACCCATGAGATATTATACGAAAAAGAAATAACAGACATTACAGATTCGCGCCCATTGAAAAACGTCGCACGGGGAAATGTAAATGAGCTAGAAAAGAGTCAGAGAGCATGCGTAACTAACGCCAGGCCTGCCAATGTTACTGTCAATCAAGTAATCCCCTGTGTAAGTCGTTTTCATGAGTATTGTTCTTGCTCAGACTGCCGAAACGTGGCGCTATTCATCGAAGAATAGACGAAATTAGTAGGGCCATCTTAATTAGGCTATATTGTTTAAAAATCGCTCAGTTGTAAAATTTAATTGCCGTAAAACAGTCGGCTTTGTGAATTTCTCTAAACGCTGAATAAACGTACGATTGCTCGCTTTCAATACAATCAACGATCGGCGAAGGGGAGCGAGACTTCCGAAGTTTGACAATAGTTACACCATGAAGCCAACAATATATTACATAGCTATACTTTTTTAAATCCCGTTATTGCTGTCGGATCTAAATAACTATATTTCTTGCAAATTTGAGTCAATTTACTTCGAATTCGAAAGCAAATAAAACATCATTCTGCGACAACACGGCACACGAGCGGGCGCTCATCAACAAGAACTTGTCGATCGATCGGCTTGATGGCAAAGCATGCCGAAGACTTACATCATAAAAACGATAAAAACTGCTCTTCACTTCAACCAGGATCCAAAATAAAAACGACTACTTGAACTTTTTCGATTACAAAGACAAACAGATGCCTGGATTCCCACACGGCGGACGTCGCTTCGATGTTTTGTTGTGAAAGATTACTCGCGTGGTTTTGCATAAACACTTCACGATCTGTTCAATTAAACAAGCATCCTTTACGGACGAAATGTGCATTTCGACACTTCCAAACAATACTAATTGCTCGTATTGTATCTGCATTGTCTCTAAAAGATGCAAATAGAGAACCTTCTAACTCCCTTTTGGGAGTTCGGCACTTTCACGCAAAGAAACCGACATCAGCGGTAGCCATTTGATCGAAGCGTTGTGCCCGCAAAGCATCATGGGTACCCCACTTTTCCCGGGCGACACGTTTCAATGGGCGCGAGTCTGTAATGAAGTAATGCCACAAAAACAAATAAACAAACAAAAAACGTGTCATACATTCAACTCTCGCCTTGCAGACAAAATCCAGCCTTCCACCTGACGAAAGCAGTATAGAGGTTTGACTGAAAATGACTCCCGCTATTGCGGACTCTTGGTATTATGGACTCCAAACTACGTCCCGAGGGTGTTCGCTGTAACAAGAATTGACTGAATACCGCGTACCCTCCCAACGAAAAATAAAGTTCACGGGGGCGTCCTGTGACACGTATACACGCATTGCCAGATCGAACATCAAATTAATTCCATACCCATACCCTACGACCCAGAGGATACCCTAGGCTGCATTTAGATAAACGTAGTGTTACATCTGGTCAGCAGTCTTGCTTCTCGCACTTCCGGTCTGCACGATTATTCAACAACAACTTCTTGGCTTATCGGCCAACGCAATGTGTACGACTTGATTTTAGCCAAATACTTCACTCTGGATTGTTCACAGGGCATGCATTTGCGTAATACAGTGATCTTGATGCATTTATTTAACTTCCTGGATGGATTGCATTGATGAATTTTGGTGCATCGATGGCAGAAATCACAAATATTCCGGGAAATATTACTACTGCATTTTGACCCTGGTCAACTATTCTTTATCAAGTGTATCATCTGTGGTCTGAAAGACCGGAAAGTGGATGTTCGATGGGACAACCTATTAGATCTGACCTTTCTCCTAGAGTCTGTGCTAGATTTTGTCAAGAAAATGGAGCTAGCGAAAGAGAGACCCACGAGATAAAATTATCCTGAAAAAATGCCAAAACTTGCAAGGTAGGCTTTGTAAATCAATTTATATTTCACCAAATTCGCGGGCCAAAACATTATCAATTAAATGTAGTTAACAGAAAAGATGATAGGAAATACTTCTGAAGCTGAATCTTTTTCTCTAAAGCCTTTTTGGGCGAAATAGTGGAGCCTCAAAATGGCCAATTTTGCATTTTTTTACAATTTGCCTCAGATGTCTTCAGCACCCACGGCCAAAATATAATTTTCCCCAAATATATTTTATGATATTTAGAAACTTCAATATCCATGTAAGCTCTGCTGCTAATTTGGTTTCTGGGAAAAGAGTACTTTTAGAGAAATTGTGGATATGGTTATGGGTTTTTTCATGCTTGTCAAAATGGCTGACGGGCAACATGGTAGATCGACCATTTTTTCCTAGTTCATAAAAATCAAAATATTTTTATAGTGATTTTTATAAACCAGAAGAATGGCTCTACACCCTGGTGGAATTTCAGTTGAATTGGTTCACATGCATGCGAGAACCAGAATTGTTTATTTTTACTTTTCGAGAGTGAATTTTTTTCTCAAAACATGGACCTGAGGCTGTCGTGATCAATTGCAGTTACCATGGCAACAATACATCTGCCAACCCAAATATGGCTGTTTTTGTTCATACCCCAGGTAGCCTACCTCCACACAAAAAATGAAGGGGGGTTGAAAATTTTCATTTCCAACTTTGCTTCACTTTCTCAGAGAACTACACTTAAAAAGCTAAGTTATATACCGAAAATGCGTGAAATTATGGGCAGTATAAACGCGTAACATTTTTACGTAAAAATATATAATCTCGATGAATCAAACGCTCGTAGAGTCGTTGTTTTTTGCATGCAAATAGCCTATAATCAGCAGAAACACACCATTTAATTTTTAAGATGAGAATTTTATTCTAGTTAACGATACAAAGCACCTTTTTTAACCGTAAACAATGTAATGCTTAACATATATTGTTTAAAACTACCCTACAACATAAAACTAAACATGGCTGCCATTAGCACGCCTCAAAGTCGGCAGCGCCAACTGCCCCCTAATAAGTGACATTACTGCAACAGTCCAGAACTATTTATTTGTTAACAAAACAAGGCAAAATAAAAATGGAGGAGGGATCGGAATGTACGTTTCAAAACATCAAGAATTTAAAATAACAGAGATCTGACTATATTTGATGAAGAAATCTATGAGTCATTGTTTATTGAACTACCTGGATTCCAGAAAACAAAAAACAAAATTATTCCAATTATTGAAATAATTTATTGACCACCAAATAATCAGTATAACAAATTTGAAGAACACTTAACCAAAACTTTAGAATGCTTAAGGTGGCTGGTAACGGTTTACAGCCCTTGCGCTTTGATTGATCGATACTACCATCTTATATCAGTTGATGTTAAAATAAAGGTGTCAAACGATTGCCTAATCATCGGTGAACAAGTTATGATAATATTTGTGACATAATAGGTTACCATAGCAACAGTATTACCTGTCAAATACACCCTTATTTTTAGCTTTAAGTGCTTATAACTCAAAAACGAGCCCAGTGACCCCCATTTTTTATAATTGAATAATGATCAGCATGTTAAGATACAACTTTTTGCAAAGTTTAAAAAAATTCTGCGGAGGGAATTCAGAGCCACCTTAAATTTTCGATTAAATAAGGAGAAAAAAGAAATATATGTTATTGGCGATTTTAACCTTGATTTGTTAAAAGTGAATGAAAGTGACTATGTAAACGATTTTATAACACTTATGTATCCTTCATCATTTTTCCCAATGATATGCACAGTCATGTGAATATGTATATTCTGCAGAGATTTGTTCATTAATGACCCTCAACACGTGCAAAGCAGTGTGTTGCAATAGGACCTGCTGCTCATTGGTTGCCAGGGAGTATAAAGGCAAAAGGACGCTCACAACTCGTGGTTAGTAATTCAAACCAACGAAGAGGGAACTTGGCGTCGTTGTACTTCTTTCAACCCCAGCTTGAACGGAAAACCTATGGAAGAGCAAGTCCCTATTGCAGCTCCTGCAGCTATTCTTGAAGCGGTACAGGGAGTGGAAGTTGGAGCTCAAGCACCGGCACCGAATACTCCAGAAGCGGATGGACAAGTCGCTGTGGTATTTATATATCTTTGACACTTCAGTCGTAAGTTTGTGAAGTTAAAACTAGTTGTTTGGTTGCCAGTTTGCTACGGCTGGGTCCTTTGCCGCTTTTGCTTTTGGATTGAATTCAGTATACTGTATGGTTTAGCTGGATAGGACACGTTGTTGAGGTATTTATATTTCGGTGAATTTTACTCTAGTTGCAGGTTGGCAAAGTTTTAATCTATTGGATTTGCCACATTGGTCTCTCTATAGTATTACCGGCTTCATTTTGCCCTGCATTGCTAGTTTCCTAATTTTTTTACCAGTCTGTTTATGTTACAACTCGTAGTTAATACCGTATGTTTTCGCTGGATAGAACACATAGTTCAATATTTCCCGGACGCGGCTGTTAAAGCACTGTATTGTTATTGTGTAATGACCGTGTTTGTAACCGAGACTGGCCCGTGATCGAGGCAGCATGAGGAAAAACGATAACACTGGCCCGTGATCCAGGCAGTGTGAGAAATGTGTCAACGCTGGCCCCCGTGATCGAGGCAGCATGAGAAAAAATGATAACACTGGTCCGTGATCGAGGCAGTGTGAGAAACGTGTCAATGCTGGCCCGTAATCGCGGCAGCGTGGGGAAAAATGGTAACACTGGCACGTGATCGACGAAGCGTGAGAAAATGCCAAGAGAAAGTGTTTGATGCTATGACAAGGTCGCGATTGGGGTAGTCCTCTAGGCGGTGTTTAGTGCTACTATTGTAAGGGTTATGTTCATTACCAGAGGAATTGCCAAGTGCACTGGAGGGATGGTGGAAAGCCACCGCTAGCAAAGAGAGGGAGATATTTCAGGGGGTCACCAATGTGATCGGACAGATTAGAATTCAGTGGTACTGAGTTCAGTTGAATCATTTGCATGTAATAATAATAATAATAAGAAGAAAAATGTTATAAACAATATAAGAAACATTTTCGTGTGCACGTTCAGTTGATCTCATTTGTTACTATTATTTAGGTATTTAAAGTGCATCTCTTAATTATTTCGTAGGCATATGGGTGATAGCACAATATAATTTAGTATTTTTGTCTTCGATGAGGGCGAGTAACTCCCATGGGCTAGCCTTTTATTGCTGGCGTGGGAAGTTACTCTTTCCTGATCGGGGACCCCATCTTTGTTAGTTATACTCTCTTGGGAGGGACAGCCTGCGGTGCAGCCTGACGTGTCAGACTGTCTGCGACGCAGGCTAGGGAGGGATAGTACGTTTGGGTTTTAAGTTTCCATAAAGTGTTTTATTTCGAAGATCCGCCAAGTGAAGCGAAGAAGAATCTATGAGGGTTTTGAAATTCCTGTCTGGGAAAAGATACATGAGGAATTTAATCATAAATTATCCTGTTGTCAGCCTCCCAATGAGAATTCATTTTGGACTACTATGGATGGGGTCCTCATTCAGGAGGGAGTTACAGAGATTCCCACTATAGAGGACATTCTAGTTTCTAAAGAGACGCCTGATTTATCTCAGTTGCGATTTCTAGATCCCAATCATTTTGTAGCTGGTGGGGTTCACAAAGACCCGTCCGCTTGGCAGAAGATTTTGATTAATCATCCGAAGGGTGACCAAATACTTAATTGGATTTAAAGAAAAGTTTGGCGTACATGATTTTGTGATTCACTATTCGGGTGCCTTCAGGGTGAAACTTACGACTCAGTTGCAGGGGAGTCTATCGAGCAAGCGTTTCACTCTTCATGGTTTTAGAAGTGGTGCCGCTATTTCAATGGCACTTGCAGATGTCTGCCTTAAAGTGCCTATAACCCTTGCTCAGACTATATTTTCCCCGAAAGTAATTGCCTTATGGAACATTATTTTGCCAAAAAAACTTCCAAGTTTTGAATTGCCATTTTTTTACAGCTATTCAAAGTTAGCGAAAAATCATCATTTGTGCTTCCTGTGTCATAATAATCGAGCGATAAAAGAGTCTGGGGACGAGTGTTATAACAATAATAATAAAATTATAATAATAATAGAATACATTTATGACGTAGCCTCCGGAACACGCTTCTGACGGTCTTCACAACTTCACTGCTTTTCTACTCTCTAAATCATCAAAAAATGCCAGATCGATGCACGGTATACGGGTGTTCAAACACAAATAGCATAGAAAAGGGAATATCTCTTCAACAAGTGATCGTCTTCCGTAGGCTACGTCACAGAACAGCTCGGCCCAGGCTCACCGCGCGCGCAGATTTTCAGCGCTGAGGCGCGGGTTTAAATGCTTCTAAAATAATGAAGGAAAAAGCGAATTGGATTTTTTCTTTTGAATATAATATCTTCAACCTTCCTAGTTTAAGAAAAATATATAGCTAGCGAAGGGTTATAGGCACTTTAATGATTCAATGGATCATGTCGGCTGGAAATCTAGCCAGATGGCCTTTATTATATCAAGTTGAAACAGGTTCTGAATCCAGCAGGTCCAGCGGCAAAGTTAGCGGATATAGATACGGACACGGGTAAACACTAGGCAGCCAATGAATTGACAGGTTTTGTCACAGCATTTCTGGAATAAATTCTCAGTTCAAAAGTACAGTGCCTTTAGCACTTTCAAGTTAGTTTAGAGTGTTTTATATAACCGGCTTAAGAGAAATATAGGATAAGGTTTGGAGAGGGAACAATGAAGAAATACAGTGTGGATGTGAAAGTGGTCGGACTACTTGTTGGGGCGGTATGGTGAAGGGAGGAGTTGCGCTTCCATACCTCATTAATGACAATAACCAAGGCGGAATAATACACTATGCACAGTCATGTGAATATGTACATTCTGCCGAGATTAGTTCATTAATGACCCTCAGCACGTGCAAAGCAGTGTGTTGCAATAGGACCCGCTGCTCATTGGTTGCCGGGAGTATAAAGGCAAAAGGACGCTCACAACTCGTGTTTAGTAATTCAACCGACGAAGAGGGAACTTGGCGCCCACCCACCCAGTTCAAGCCGGGGTTGATGGCATCCCCGGTTATGGGAAGGGGTTCCGGGAACTTGCGGTTTATTTAGTGGGACTACAAGTAACTTGCCTGCCTCGGGCCCCTTAGTTCCCAGAGCCCTTTTCTCATCTTTATGAGGGTTAAACAGCTTCCAATATAATTGATTCACACTTGTGTTATTTTTTTGAATAATATACCAGTACTCCAATGAATAGCAAGTGGTTATATACAGTGGAACCCGGTTAATACGGACACCAAAGGGACATGAAAAAGTGTCTGTATTATCGGGGTGTCCGTATTAAGCAGGCTGATATACGAGAAAATATGTCTCATAGGGACAAACAAAATTGTCCGTAATAAGCGGATGTCCATATTAAAAAGTGTCCGTAAAGCGGGGTTCCATATATTGCACTGTAATTTTTTTGATGGCCAATTTCTATAGTATATAGTATTGACAAATGAATATATTATTAACAATATATTGGTTTCTTTATTAATGGGGAGCTTTTGGTTCCTGTGTTCTTTTACGTATGCTAAAACTACTGTTACGAACGTATAACAACATGTAACAAGCGTGAAACCAGCGAATTAAAAAACAACAACACAATTTAATACATATGAATATAAACATTACAGGATTACTACGGTAAACACACACCGAATGGTAATGAAATTTGCTATTTTTGTGAATTTGATTGTGAATTTGATAGCATTATATGACGAGTGCCCACAAATGTTATTTCAGATATTTGTAGACCAGACTTTGGTCTAATGAAATATTAGAGTTGATCTTAGATCAGGTCCCACTTTTGGGAATTTTTTATTTTTATGGAGACACCTCGCCAATGGCGCGAGTAACACCGATAATGAGAGTGAACGAAAAAAATCGTAACTTATTTTATTTTACTGATATTAATTTTGACATAAATATAAGCTTGCTGTGTTAAATCTAAAGCATCATACGATACGTCGAGTTTCAGGCCAAAATCAGTGTTACAAATGACGGATTTGTTTTATCTATGGAAGAAATGGTCAAACTCAAGTATTAAAACAAACGAAACAAAACAAATACGATTTTTGTACTTTAGACATGATGTTTGACTTCTGTGGATAAAATGAAAGAAATTCATTTTCCACCGAAAATTGACCGGTCGGTTTTTACACAACTGTGTAAACGATTCGCGGAATAAATGAATATCCGTAAGGCCAGCAGGCAGGACACTATCTTCAGGAGGGTCACGACTTTTTTTAATGCATACATGTTTCGGATAATCCTTCATCCATCTTCAGTACAAGTAACAGAACATGCTAGTGGGTGTGATATAAATATAAGAAAAATACAATGGTATGGAAAATATAGCTAATTACAACGTGGCAATAAACAACTAAACAAGAAATATAAAAAATAAGACTAATTACGTGACAAAAATAAAGAAAAAACAGAACAGAGAATATATACTGATAAACAAACAAAACTAAATAGCCAGTGAAAGATTGACATGAAAAATTTGCCTATTGAGTGTGGGTTTTTCCCAATGGATATGTAGCGCCTCCTTGATTTTAAGCTGGAAGGAGGTTGAGGCGGTGTCCAGGATGGAAAAACAATTTTCAGAACATAAAGCTCGGCAATTATCCGAGCTTTTGAGGTGCTGAAAAATGTGGGAATTCTTGTCAGTGGAAAGGTGCTCCCGGATTCGTGTAGCGAGATGTCGGTTAGTCTCTCCGATATAACAGGCACCACAGCCTGCACAAAAAAACTTGCAAACTACACGAGATCTTAGTAACTTGGGTATACTATCCTTCACACTGAACAAATTCCTTAATTTATAGGGGGAAAAAACCAACTTGATGTCAAGATTTTTGCAAAACCGCTGAGTAAGACGCCTAATTTTACGTTGAACCGTGTTGGAAAAAGGGCCAACAAAAGGTAATTTGAAATAGCGGGTCGATGTTTCGCTACGGTTAATAGTGGTGGAAGTGTCGGTAGAAACCAGGGACTTATTAATGTTAATTGCGCCTATTGTTAATGGCTGCATTTTAAATAGCTCTACAGTATTTTTATATTTTCTTACTTTTAACCGTATCATAATGGCTCAAAACTGTCTCTACAATGCCCGTAACGGAATTCTACGAAAAGTGTGGCCGTTATACCGAGGAAAGAGAGCAGGAAAGCTTGTAAAATCAAGAGAAGCAGCTCGCCGCCATACAATCAGCTTTGTCCACATGAGGGAATACATCCGCGGCAAAGAGACTTCAACTTCACGCATGCTAAGAGCACATAATTAGGAAAATTGTGTCTTCATCGTCCCAACACAAGCTTCATGTGCGAATCATGTCAAGAAAGGAACAGAAAAGACGTTTGTGCCTGGTATCCTGCTATCAAACGTTATGTCTTTGGCACCTAAAATCAACGAAGTCAGACATGCTGAGTATGCAAATTTAGACCTTGTTTGTTTAACCGAGACTTTGCTTCAAGGACACATTCACGATAATATTGTTGCTGTTAGCGGGTACAACCTCGTTCGACTGGACAGGAAAGATGGTGTACACGGTGGTGTGTGTATGTACATCAAGGATTCCATTCAATACTCCTTGCTGGACGATTTGAACGATTTTTCCTTTGAGGTTTTGTGGGCTAAAATTCGACCAGCACGGCTCCCAAGGGGAATCAGCAATGTTATTGTTGGAACAGTTTAGCATCCACCGAGTTCGAATAATCCAGCCAAACTGAACTATCTGATGAACTGTCTCTCATCTATCGAGTCAAGATACCCGAACTGTGGAATCCTTCTCCTTGGAGACTTTAACAAGCTCAACATCGCAAGGTTGAAATCAAGCTTTAATCTCAAACAAATCGTCAACTTTCCAACTAGAGGCAAGAACACACTTGATTTAATTCTTACGAATCTCCACAATTTCTACGAAGTACCAGAAAAGAGGCCCCCCTTTGGATTATCTGATCACCTGTCTATCGAAGTCCAGCCTAAGGCGCGCTCCCTTCTCCCACAGCCAAGGTTCATTGTAAAATCGAGAGATCTGCGCCCAAGTAATCGTTTTGCTATGAGCACTTATTTACAAGAAGTTGACGTTCCAGCTCTTATCACCTCTGGTAACACATGTACAGAGAAGGTATCCATCTTAGAAACAATTGTGAAGACAGGTCTGGACATTATACTTCCTGTGAAATCTAAAACCATTCACTCCAACGAGCCGCCATGGATTAACCCAGTTCTTAAAGACTTAATTAAACGACCGCAGAGAACCCTTGCTCAAGGGAATCTCCCTTTATTTCGCCTTCTAAGAAACCGCGTCAATCGCGAACGGAAAACTTGCTGAGGGAAGTATTACGAAGCAAAGGTTGGCCACCTGAAAGAGTGTAAACCAGCTGTGTGGTGGAGAAAAGTGAAGAAATTAAGCGGCATGTCATCAGCTTCCCGTAATCCGGATGATCTCACGAAATCCCTCCATCGTATAGACGGGGCCTCCAATAAACAGAACTTGGCTAATATCATCAACGAAGCCTTCATCTCACCAATGAGGGACTTCGTGCCGCTGCCAGCTGACAAGTTGATCAGGATGCTCCTCTATCTCCCCCGCTTGTCGTTTCTGCTTTCTCTGTCTTTAGAAAATTATCAGCGCTGAACCCCACCAAGGCCTTGGGTCCAGATGGCATCCCAGCCTGGCTACTGAAAGAAAATGCAGACCTACTAACGGTTCCTGTCATGGATATCCTAAACTGCTCGTACCGCGAGGGTTGTCTACCACCTTCTTGGAAACAGGCAGATATAGTTCCCATTCCAAAACAAAAACCAGTATAAGATGTGAACAAACACCTACGCCCCATCTCACTCACGCCAATATTATCCAAGGTCGCAGAGGAGTTTGTGGTTGAGGAGTACGTTAAGCCGGCAATGTTGAAGAAAATCGGTGCCAACCAATTTGGGTGTGTCCCCAAGTCATCTACGACGCATGCGCTGATCAGCATGATGCACGAGTGGATCAAACACACAGACGGGAACGGGTCGACTGTTAGAGTCGTTCTTTTCGATTATAGGAAAGCCTTTGATTTAATTGACCACACTATCTTGGCACAGAAACTAGTGAATTTAGAACTTCCACAAGGAATCGCGCGCTGGATCATTGACTTTTTAAAATGCAGAAGGCAGAGAGTCAAACTAGATCGTGACTGCCTATCCGAATGGATAGAGATCCCAGCCGGCGTCCCACAAGGAACTAAATTATGATCGATGACATAGGAGTCACAAACACCGACTTATGGAAATATGTAGATGATACTACAATAGCTGAACCTGTTCACAAGAAAGAAAAAAGCAACATCCAGGACGTTGTTATGGAACTCATCACGAAGTCGCTCCAGCACAAGTTCCAATTAAACGAAGCAAAATGTAAAGAGCTACGAATATCTTTCGCCAAGTGTGACCCCAGCTTTACCCCAGTTTCCGTGAACGAGAAACCTATAGAGGTTGTTCCTAACGTCAAACTGCTAGGTCTGAACATTTCTCACAATCTTAAATGGAATGTGCATGTTTCGGAAATTATACGGAAAGTTTCATCAAGACTCTACTTCCTAAGGCAATTGAAGAGGGCACACGTAGCAACAAAGGAACTGTTGACATTTTACATCACATGCATCCGCCCCATAACAGAATACGCCTGCCCCGTGTTCCACAATGGGCTCTCCAGTTACCTATTGGACGATTTAGAGAAACTTCAGAAGCGGGCACTTAGAATAATCTTCCCTTTTATTAGCTATTCTGAAGCCTTAGCAGCTAGTAACCTAGCTCCTCTCTGTGACCGCAGAGATTCCCTAACGGTCAAACTTTTCAATGAAATATCCGCTGATAAGAACCATAAACTGCACGCCTTATTACCTGAACGAGATTCGAGTGATGTCAACCTTAGAAGTAAGCGCAATTTTAATATTCCGATATGCAAGACGAACAGACTTAAGAACAGTTTTATATATAGTAATTGTAGTTAATTAAGGAGCCTTTCTAGTTTTACGATCGATCAATATATTTCCTAATTTTAAATTTTTAATGTCAATTGCAAGCCATTTTAATATTATTTTTATTACATGTATTTTTGTAAAGTTTTACACAATTCAGCCATCAAGCTGCAATAGTATCACTAATAAACTATCTATCTATCTATCTATCTATTAAGACAATGTTTAATGATATTATCTATAATGTGTGATGGAATTGCCCAGAATTTTGATGAGTTCCTTGATGTTGTTGTGGAAACCAAGCCAGGTATTGTTGATTTTAAAAACCCTGTCCACCAAGGTGCGTACTAGACCCAATTTGTAAGATAAAGGTGTAAAACTGTAAAAGTTGGTGAGAAGACCAGTGAAGGTGCTTTTGCGAAAAACAGACATGATAAGAAAAGCAAGTTTACTGTTATCTATGAGTACATCTAAAAAGGGCAGTTTATGATTGACCTCCCTCTCCATTGTGAACTTGATGTTGGGGTGTTGGCTGTTGCATCATGATCATCAACATTGATCGATGGATCCAAGTTTGCCAGCAAAAGAAAAAAACAGACATATTCGACGGGCTGCCCCAGTTTACTTGGAATCTCTTGACAAGCCAAGATGTCATTCGTCAAGGCTCTTTTGGAGCGGTTTTTGTTACACGATATCACGATGAAACGAAAACAAAGCCGGCTGAAACCGTTGTTGTAAAGAAATTGCTTAGCAAAGCCACTGACTTTACCGAAACATTTGTGAAGGAAGCCAGGATGTTATATGGGTTGGAGCACGAGAACATTGTTGCTATCAAGGTGGTTTCCAAGGAGCCAGTAGCAATAATGCTGGAGTATGTGTATTTTGATCTTAGTTCTTAGTTGTCTTGACTGGAATGACTGCAATGGTATTGACGCAACTTTCGTGACAAAAATTGCTAGTGACGTACTTAGTGGATTGAAATATCTTCGCGAAAAGGACATTGCTCACCGTGATTTAAAACCAGCTAATGTTCTTGTGAGTAGCCACCATTATAGGGATAAGCTTGCAATTGCTTGGAACAGGGAACCAATCATTTGTAAACTTACTGATTTTGGTGAAAGTCGCTCCAAACTTATCCCGATGAAAACTATTTGCCAGTCAAACGCGCTGATATTTGGGCCTATGGCATGCTTCTCTTTAACGTTATCAACACCCTACCTTAATTACCCTTATGAAATTGATGTGAAGCAGGGAGGGGACGGCGATGCCAAATATCATCAGAGGTTTCAGACAGAGTGGTTGAATGTCTGGAATGCATATGATGCCTGTACCCACTTAAATTCCTTAAAGAGACCTGACGTACTTGGGGCTCTAACAATTTTAACGGAAGATGTGCAAGGTGGTCGAGACCTTTACCGAAATGCAGAAAAAGAGTGAGTAGCGAATTTAATTGATTTAGAACTAGAAATATTATCAGGATAAAGTAATATAAAGAGGTTATTCAGTGGATAGTTGTGCAAAAGTTGTGACTAATCAGGGCGGATAGAGAGCCGCACTTTTCTTTGAGGACATAGCGGTGCCGGGATCCCAGACGATCTTGTTGTGGTGTTCCGCTACATCTGTAAATTTCGCACCAGAGTAATGGGGCAGCTTACAACCACCACCAAGCCTCAGAACGCGCATTTTCACCTCCGCCTGGCGTGTGTTTGTTCAAGGTACCAATTTGTGACTAGCTCTCTCCACGTTCCACCCAATTTTCTCAGCTTCGTTTGCGTGGAGCATCTTAATAGACTCCTTTTGGAGTTCGGGTGGACACCAGGACACTAGTGTCCTGAACATGTAACGGCGCGATCTAACGGCACTGTATGGTTTATACTGATTAAGCCGCGTGATATTTCATATTTATGTATGTTCCGTTGGAGCACCTTAACAGACCCTTGGTAGACTGTTCACAGCCTCTCTATTTTCTCAGATTGTTGTAGCCACGAGCGAAGTGGAACTGAGCGCGAGCGTGGGGGTAGGGGGCGGGGAAGGAGAAAAATAGAGAGGCTGTAAACATCTTTGAGAAAAAGTGAATTTCCTGTTCCTCCAGCAACAGCCAATTCCCATTGGCTGAAAGGCATAAAAAACTGTCATCACCTTGACAACGGCCATTCACGAGCGTGTCATGTCGTTTGCAGCGGTTGTCATCAAATGGCAGAAAAAATTTCACATTTCATCAAGCCTTTCGAAACAAACATGTTGTGATTTGAGGTTTGTTTGTCGTATCGTCGGCAAACGTTTGCTCAACGAGTTTATGCAAAAATTTGCCAATCAAACAGGCTATTGAAAGTTTGCTAGCATCAAAGAATGTTGTCGCGATTCTACCAACCGGATTCAGTATGGTTCGTGACTGAAGTCTCTGGCGAAATTGGCCGAAGAAAAATATGATATCCGTGAAAACAACAGATTTTAACCACATGCTGAGCCCAACAAAACAATACTGAAATCGACTAAAATGCAAGAGAAGTCAACGTCCTACACGGAATCAGTATTTTATACACAAAATCTTAGTGTCAAACTCTCTGGAACTCTACAGAGCGAAAGCCCGACAGGAAATCAAACATGACCTCTACAAATTTGCTAAAGTGAACACAGAGATGGTTTTGCGCGATTTCTTTGCATCTTTCCGATTTCCTCGGAAAATGAACTCGGGACAACTTATTTCTCGCAGTGTGCCGGCCTGTTTTTTTTTTTAAGTTGAAGAGATCGTCCCACACAGCACACGCGACATGGTACTGTTGTTGTTTTTAATAGAGAACTGGTACGTGATATAAGTAATTGACCTCGCGAAATCTTATTGGTCCAATTTAATTAATAGGTCAAGAGGCGGAGCTGTTAACGAAAAGGCGACAACAGGGGGAGGAGTCTAATCACTGCACTATTTTCCAAAGATGTAGACAGCCTCTCTTTTCTCGTTCGCCCGCTTCCCATCCCCTTGCGCTCCGCGCTCGCTGTTAGCGTCGAGAAAATAGAGAGGCTGTGAACAGGCTATCTTTATGGAGTTCGGGTGGACATCTGAAAACTAGTGTTCTGAACATGTAACGCTTTTAATGGTTTATAATTAAGCCACATCAAAGTTCATATTTTTTATGTTCTGCATGTTGGAGCACCTAACAGATTCCTTTTCAAGTTCAGGTTGATGGCAAATAGTGTTCTGTAATGCTTTTGGGTAGACACCAGGAAACTAGTGGCCAACGCTTTATGGTTTTGAATTAAGCCATGTTGTCAGATTTAATATTGTTGTTATGTTCTGTTGGATCACACAGACTCCTTTTGGAGTTCGGGTAGACACCAGGGCCTGGTTGTTCGAAAGCCGATTAACACTAATCCAGGATTAAAAGTTAAACAAGCTTTTAATTTCTCTTTTATAAAAGTGTTTTTCTCTGCTGATGTTTTGTAAAGTTTAAGATTAGTCAAAGTCAAAACAGAAAGGCAAAAAATATAAACATAAAATCTCACGGAAAAGTTGCAAAACTGAAATCAAAATTTGCGCTAACCCTGGATTAGCTTAATCGTCCTTTGAACAACCCGGCCCAGGAAACTAGCACCCAATGCTTTATGGTTTTGAATTAAGCCACGTTGTCAAATTTCATATTTTTGGAGCTCGTGTGGACACCAGGAAACTATTGTTCTGAAATTGTAACGGCTTTATGGTTTAAAATTAAACCAACCATGATTCCCTTGTCAGATTTCATGTTGTTCTTGTTGTTTTTTTCATGTGTTTCATTTTCTTTTAGATTCTGCCCTTTATAGAGATTCCCTATTTTAGAGATTCCTCCTTTTAGAAGGGGCGGAGAATGGTCTATCAAAAATATTGAGTCTCGGCAAATTTAAGCCAAGTCAGTCTCGGAATCAGTTGAGGGAACTCGGATTTTACTGAAATAAGACGGTCTCGGAGTCTCGCAAATCCTGCACTTTAGAACAGTTACAGTTTTGGGTCTCCCTGGGACAAGTGAACTGAGTGAACAACGAGGGTTATGACTTTGTAAGGAGAGGCTGAGGAATTCTTCAAACAAGTCCAAGGGAAACGACTTTTGGTTCGAGTTAAATTGAGGGTGAGAAGCTGTCTTTAAATACATTTCATTATTTATTTCATCCTTCAATAAACAAACGCCTTGTTTGAGTTCGAAATCGAAATACTCGACCACCAAAAAAACATGGTTTCCCATGATATAAACACATGCATTGAAAAAAAGTAAAGCGAAAAAAAAGAAAGAAAAAAAAGGGACCTTCTAGCCGCTGAACCCACGACCTCTAGACTCCAAAGCGGTGCTTATATCCACTGCGCCACGTCGACACAACAGAAAATCTTTGGGAAAAAATAATTTATCAACTGGGTTTGTATTGAACCGCTGAGTTATTTGACTATCACAGCATGCTCAAGTGAGTTCTGTGTACTGTACTGTACTGTACTAGTGCTGGATTGAACGTACCGGTTGCCGTTTTTAACCCTGCAAATAACTCGTTGCCAAGTGATTTGTTTTAGTAGTCTTTTAGTGGCAATGTACCCTGCGAGCAGAGTCCCCTTCGATGGAAGATCGAAAGTGACTCTGCTCACAGGGTAGTGGCAATGTATCTCATTTGTAGATCTGTTTAGATGTTCGAACGATTTACAATGATAAATTGAAAACGTAATTTGAGTTATGCGTGTTTCACATACAGAGATGAGAATGATTATCACGTTGTGTTTCAAATATTAACTTTAACTTAATTTTCCGAGTTCAGTGGCTCATAGCCACTTTGATTTATATTAGACAGCGACTTGGCATTCAGGTAGAAGAGATTGTGCTTGATAGATCTTTATACAATAAAATTAAATGGCCTTTGAGTCCTTTGTGTGGAAACTGTCTTTGCTGTCACATGTTTTATACCACATCACGCTCTCAACATTTATGGGTCATTTATTAAAAATAACACCCTAGGACATCGCTGCATTTCTCTCATGCTCATGACCCTCTTGTTGTGTATATACAATCTTCTAAGACATTTCATATCAAAATGTTGTGAAAACCTTTTAATAATTTAGTTGATGTTTTTCAGAATATTGTTCTTCGACCTGGTCAGTTTCAAATAAGAAAACTGCTATATTTGCTGAAATTTCTGGCTTATGATAATAATTATCTTAAATTGATCTGAAGTTGGTTGCAATTTTAACATTGTGTTTGTTTTGTACAAGGAGATGACTGACAATCATGACGAAGATGAGTCAACCATCAAAGAAAAGGCTAAGATCTACCAGCATCCGACGAAAGAGTATGAGGTGGCAGTCAATGATGCTGCAGCCATCCTAGCATTGCAGGAGCCCGGACTTCTTTTGCAAAGAGGTAAACCTGTTATTCTTTTAATTAGAGTACTGAGAGTGGGTGCTAGTAAAGATGTGTCTGATACACTGTAGCCTGTGGTTTAACTTGCCCTATCAGGCAACCGAACATTTTGTGACAGTCACTCTACTTGGTGCATGTGAATGTGACTTCTGGACTAGATCTTTCTACCAGCTTCAGTCTAGAGAGCAAGCACTGTTGTTGTTTTACTTTTTATTGTTCAATGACCATGTAATATTTGTTTTTGAATCAAGACATTTCCATGTAAGTTATGATGATGAAATTAAGTTCCAAACTTTATTTCTTATATTTTTGGCTATAGAGAAAGTATTGTGTATTACATACTTTACATGCCTGCCTAAGTGCATGTATGTATATTATAGAGACATTAATGTTAATCTCAAAGAACAGCAAGGCAAAGGCAACATGATAATACTTCTTTTTGATTGGCTACCAGCATGCTACACATATAAATTTCAGCTCACTAAAATGGGCTTTTTATTGTAGGTGAGCTTTATGAGAGATCCAGAAAAAAGGATATTCAAGGTCTAAAAGTGAGAAGCGTAGTAATGGTAATAATGGCACTGAAAGTAGCAGTGATGAAGGCGCGAAGAGAGTGAAAGTTGATAAAGAAGAACGTGAAAGAGAAATGCGAAATATTAAACAAATGCTTGCCAGTGTTGAAGAACAAATTCGAATCAAACAAATACGCATTGATAAAGCAAAAACAGTTAAAGATTTCAAGCTATGTGATCAGCTATGTGATCAGCTGAAAATGTAAGGTCTCTTTTGCGCGAGAAGCATGAGCTTGAAAAGCAGTTGACAATATTCCAGAAGATGGAAGCCAAGTCTCAGTGGTATTACAATCGATCATGCAAGAAGAAGGCAGGGGTACCTGAAAAGGTAAAGGCTGCTCGATCAGGTCCCGGCTTGATGGAATTGTTCATGAAGAAAAATGAGAGTAAAACTGACCAAAGCAAACAAGGAACGAAACCCAGCAATGACCTACAAGACCTAAGCAATCAGCGTGAAAGTGAAAAATGTAGACAAGGCACAGAAACAATTGCTGAGTCCACCGCCTTATCTCAAGACCTTCAGTGCACAGAAGATGACGTTGAATCAGTTGGTGGTGACACAGACATATTGTCTGCTACATCGAGTCCAGATGGAAATTTTTAGACACCCCCTCTTTCATAGGAAGGGGGGATGATCAGCTAATCAAAATTTACATAGAACAGAGCAAACGTTCTTTATCAACGCATGACGCCTTCAAAAATAACATTTACATTTCAAAATTTGAGGGAATGACTTTAGCCGAATATGTACATACACGGACACTTGTATGTGAACGTCGTCACAAGAAGCCTTGCCATGGTTGTTACAGGATTTTAAAGGTGGCCAAAGAGGTGACGAGTAAAGGTTTTGTTAAGGTCAGAGATGCATTCGAATTGTGTAGTCCAGGTGTAAAATACTCCTCTTTTCAAGCTAGATGAATGTTATTGCAAATGCCACTTGCCGTTATTGGAGTTGGAACACTTAAAGAAGAAACATTTTGTCTATATCTCGTTGAAAAATGCAAACCGCCTAACTTGTTTATTATGCAGACCCTAATTAAGGAAGCAAGCCTGCACAAATCAAGTACTCAGAAAATGACACAAGATGAAATGAAGAAACTGCTGGCGTTAGCTGAATCGGAAAGTGAAAGAAAGCGATTGAAATACGCAGTGGTTAAGTCAGCTGGTATGTCAAATACAAAAGCAAAAAGGGTGTATGGTGTTAGTGGTGTGAGTGATACAAAGCAGAAAGTGGAACAAGCTATCAAAGATGCTTGTGCTATCAGGGAAGCCATTGAAAACATTGCCAAGGTTAAAGACAAAGCTGTTTTACAATCCATTGGAGTTTGTGACGATAGCGATAGTGATGAAGCTGAAGCAATTAATAGTGAGAGTGAGACACACTGAAGATGATGACACAGAAGACCAGCCATTACAAGCTCACCAAAAAGACAAAACTGATGGAGGTTTTCCACACCAGTTCCAATTGAAAGATTTTGTCAATGAAGAGGAGACATACAAGCATACAACGGATACTGGATCGGTATTTATGAACTCACACCAGCTGCGTGATGTCCTTCAAAGATGTGATTTGAACTGGTTTTACTTTGTTAGAGTATTAAAGGACCTTTTAAATGTTACTGCCGCTGCCTTAAACCAGCTTCTCCTAGATTTTAGTGGCCAGCTACACTTAGTGGGATTCTCAGATGAAGAAGAACAAATAATTGAACAATCACGACAAGCATTCTTGAGCAATGAACGCTTGATGGAAAACACTCGAGAAAATAATGCTGATGTCGAAGTAAGATCAGACTCAGAATCCAGTGAAGCGGGAATATGGGCCATGGGAGTTGAAAGCCTAATGGATGAAAGAGGAAAACTTCTTATAAAGAAAAGAAGAGCTGCTATACGACGTAATTCCATAAGAGAAATAAAGAAAAGATTGGCAGAAAAGCGTCTTTTAAAGAGAAGAAGAAGCAAGAAAGTTGGCAAAATTATTTCAGAATGCCCAGGTGTAGGAGAAGCTATTGAGGACTTTGTGAAGCAATGTGGTGCAGGTGCAGATGCTTGGAGAAGGACGGGTGCATTAACGTTTGATGAATCGTAAAGTAAAGAAGAAGGCAACGTTCAGACGCATTAAAGAACATTTAGAAGGAAAGTATGGTCGGAGCATCTCATATGGCAGTGTTGTTCAGTTGTGTTGTGCACATAACAAGAGGCGAAGGTCAGCTGCTCGATATCATGGACTTGCAAATGTGGTTACTAAGCGTGCTAGAAAGGGCTTTAACATTTGTTACAACCCTGACCAGCACTGGAGTTCATCACTGTATTCTGCCCTTGATAAACTCCAGTACAAGGATGGATCTAATATCACAAATATTGGGCGAGATGATCAAGCGGGGTTTCGACTCAACACAATGGCCACACACAAACTCCATGCTACGCTTTGTGTAAAAGGCAGTGAACACTGTACAACAAGAAGTGATTATGTGAACAAATACCCCTCTACGCTTCAGACTACATCGTATAATTTTCCAGCTATTGGAACAACTGGCGAGATTTGTGCTGGAATAGTGAAGGCTCCAGTGCTGTATAAGAAAAATGCAGCGCAGCATTTCTGTGACCTCCAAATGATTGAAAAACAGGAGGAAATCAGACCAGCATTTACCAATCCGATTACTAATGAAAGAAAGGAAGTTAAGTGTGCCAGAGTAGATGGTAGTTACGATGAAGGACCATCCCACTTGGAAGTCGAATATTGGTGGACCGTTAGGCACTTAAATACAGAGAGCAGGATGGAGTTGGTAACATCAAGGAATAGCGGGGCAAGTCACAAAAACAGAGTTGAACTGCAGAACGGCTGTTTGGCCTTTGCACATGCAAATTTGTTTATTCCCTCAACATTGAATGGCTCATGCCTAAATAGTAGTGGAAAGGTTGACGAGAAGCTACTGTCTGAGAACTTGAATTCTGCTATCGATGTCTACATTTCTAGGGTTGACAAAGCGCCTTGTGCTGGAACGGAGATTCATCTCTATCGAGGAGCAGACAGTGCTGACTATCAGGAACAAAATGAGCTACTAAAAGTTTTTTTAAAGGGAAGCAAAGCTGCCAAAGAAAAGTTGAAGAAGGATCATCCTGATGACTATGCACACTTTAAACAGATCTGGGATGTGAGGGAAAGTCATTTGCGGAAAGACCTCCCTTTGAAATATATATTTTGTCTTAGTTGCTGTTATCAAGAAGGCTGTGTTCACCCAAAGTGCAAGGAAGGTAATCCATCCGAGGAAACATCCTGGTATCCTGGAGGTCCCCCTTTATCCTTCATACCTATTCCAACTGCTGACTCCAAATGGTGTTATGGTCGTCAAAACTGTGATGAGTGCCAAGGACTTTGCTCAGGCCATTACCTTAAAGTTGAAGACCTGTGGCAACATGTTTCCAACGGTGGCAAAGTCCAAGCTGAAACCCCATCTGAAATCATTTTGAGGGAATTTAACAGACACCAGAAGAGGGCAGGTTATCAGAAATAGCACAAGAAGTACTGTTATCGTATGAGGAGGTCAAAATGTGGTTTGATCATTTGAGTAACATTCATCAAAACAGGAAAAGAGGAGTGGAAAAGGCTGCCAGAACAAGAAAAGCAAAGTCCCAGTCTCAGTCAAAGACTGTGCGTGCAAAAAGTAAGGAGCAGCAACCCACAAAGCAATTAGTGACAACTCAGCCACAAGTAGTTGGCAGTGCATGCCTTGCCGAAGAGCCCCCTGGAGAACAAGATATTGATTGGATTGGCTGCGATAGCTGCGCTGGCTGGTTCCATGTGATTTGTGTTGGCCCTTGTAACAAGAAAGTGCCAAATCAGTGGCAGTGTTCAAGCTGTGTGGAGTCGTGGGAGCAGGGTTTTTAATATGAGCCAAGCAGAACTTTGAAAAGGACAATGAACATTCTACAAGTATGTTTACTCATCCAAGCCATCATGTTAATTTACTCATTCCCAGAACAGTAACGTAAACATTGTATTTAATAAGGAGCTAGGTCATTCTGAACCTTTTTTACTGTTATTTTGAAGTTTCAAATTCAATTTTAACCCATATTGAAGTGAATAGTATGACCTTGCTCCTTTATTAAATGTAGATGTATTAAGTTGTATAATTTTTTGGTTATATTGTTTTTTATATACAGTCCTGGAGTATTTTTTATATCATAAAAACCAAGGATAATTTATTTGATGCAGTAGTCTCTCCACAAAATCCATGTCTAATGTGCTTTATGTAATGGAAAGGGACATTCTACAAGCATTTTTTTTATAATAATATCCTGGCCATTTCATTTTCATCTATAGGAACACTAAAGCAAACAGCTTGTTAAAGGAGCTTGGTAATTCTTGAACTTAACCTTTTTTTTGGCTGCTAAAACTGATTGTTTTTGATGTTACATTGGATTTTAGCCCATGAATTTTTTAATAGAATGACCTAGTAGCTCACATGTTAAATGTACAGTGTGCTGTAGATATAAGTTGTGTTTTTGGTTATATTGTTTTGTGTTGGTTTTTGAGTTTATAAGTAAACATAATTTGTCATCACTGCACTATTTATCTGAGGAACAGATGCCTTGAATTTAAGTTTCAAAGGTGAAGCCATTCATGTTTAAATCTATAAATGTTATTTTTTTAATAGCACTGGTGCTTTAAGGCTGGTTTTCACTAGCAACATAAGTATAAACACAAGCAACATACATGTTTGCAACATGTATGTTACTGGTGCTTTAATATGCTGATGTCGCTAGTGGAAACCAGCCTTTATTGACATTGTTTTGTTAAAGATGTAAATTAAATACATTAGGATATTATATAGTGGCTTTGTTTGAAAAGCAGCAAGGAAGAATTAAAAATAACATTGTCAGTTTACCAGCACGTTTTAATACTTTAAATCAAGATTTTAATAAGTTATTTATATAAAGACTATGAGGAATTTCTTTATCAGTTGAAGGTTGGATTGACAGAAAATAAAGGTATGTAGAAAGTACTTGTTCGTTTGTTTTAGAATTCTGCCCCTGGGTGGGTCTTCTTAGATACATTTGAACAAAATATTTTTCCCACCCTCGGGAAATTGACTGGAATTTTTACTTTTCTGTCAAATCCCCACCCCTGTCCCGCACTCCCTGCGGGATTTACATTGATAGGTGCATTATATGCTAGTTTTTTAGAACATAAAATTTCCAAGGGCAACTATCAGACCTATAGTTCCGAGACAAAAACACTATTGTCGTTATTGTTCACCACTAAATTTTCTGTGCGGCGGCCTAAAAACTGAAAATGACATGAATTTATTTATTTCGTTTTCTAACACACTGCGACACTTGGAGCTTCAAAAAATAGTTTTGCATTTCAACTTTTGTCTCGTAAATACGTACAAAACTTTATGTCAAACTTCAGTATTACTTTTTCAAAAGTTATAAATCAACTGAGTGATTTTTCAGTTCCATCTAAATGAAGCATTATTTGTATGAAAAACGGCGGCAAAACCTGGCGCGGGTTCCGCCAAGTTGAATGAAAAGAAAACAGGACAAAGTTTTCTTCGGATTATTTCTTTGCTGAATCTCTTCTAAAGTTTTTTTATATTCTGGAAAATTGTGCAAATAATTTAGCTCAAAATGGAAAGATCTGAAATAATTGTGGAGCTGAACATTATATTCATTTTACAAGTCCAACGGACAACCGAACAGAGTCGAAGGTTTCACTGCAGGCAAACGCTTGACGAACTGCCGTATTTAAGCTTTGTAACCGATATTTATTGTGCTGATTCAAGATGGAATTGACAAGCCTCTTGGAAATACAAGGTAACAATACTGAATAGGCTAAGGTTAAACTTGTGGTGTATAAAACAGGTTGTCATTTTTTGGACGAATTTGTGTCGGTTTACCGATCTTTCCGTAAATTGTTTAGTGCTCTTTCATTCGCATTTGTTGTACATTTACAGGAATTTCCATTACATATTTTGTTCCAAACTTTGTGCATTATTTAGTACACTTTCACTTTTGTTTGATTTAGAAGGGCCAAAGTTTTTACTTAACGATTTGAGCCATAACTTAAGCTTAAGCTTAACTTAATACTGTCTCGACGAACAAACCGCCCAAAACAAAATTGTCTGAATTTTGTAATCAATCACAGATAAAAGCTGTTTTCATGCAATATTTTTTCCATGTTATGAAAGAATTGATAGAGAGTAAATTCTTGCTATTTTTGAATTTATTCTTTCAACTGTTAGCTCAAAACTGCCAAAACGGTTGTTTTTCGTGCACATGGGCACTATTGATTTTTGCCCTACTGGCACTATCGCCTGACAGTGTCTCTCCGTGGATGAACACTATCACGTCACGTGTTCGATTTAACCCAATCAGAATCAAAGAAAATTTAGTGGTGAACTATAACAATGGAGAGCATGTATGTAAAGTTTGTAACAAAGCTGTGCATGCTTGGTGTAGTAACCATGAACACATAACAAATTCTGCAGATCTCATTAGTAATTACTGCATTTCAGATTAATACATACAATGTACTCAAAATGTTGATCACAAGGGGGACGTTTCACCACATGGTGGGATAACTGATTCAAATAATTCCAAGATTCTCAAGGTTATTATAAGAACTTCAATACAACAGTAAAAATAGGAATAATTCGTTAATAATTCATTATGGCATTATATACATTGAACATTTTCCTACTTGTATAGTACAATTTAACAGTGTTAGATACTGTTTATTCCTATCACAATCCTATCAGTGAAAGACCTCTCCCTTGTTCAGAAATGGAGAAATCAGAATTATTTAGACGTTTTGTTGTTGAAATTATTGTCACTCCATAGTTGTGTTAGTCAATTTTTGAATGGAATGTTAGAATGTACTTATTGGTATAGTCAAGTGTCAACATTTCAGATTGAACCTTTTGCATTGTTAAACCTATCAAACAATTTCATTTAAAGTAAATAACTTGATGAGGAATATATTTCATGAATAAATACAATGATGTTGAAAATTAACAATCTCTATATATTGTTCCTTTGTCTTTCTTGGAAGGAGGATTCAAAACAGGACCTCCAGTCCAGGAAAGTCAAAGTAATAACAAAACACAGCTTATTTACTGGGGTTGGTTGAATGTAAAAAAGAAAGCAATGTCGTTATGCCTGTCTTTGTATACGAAAAATGCACATTAATGAACTATATATAGAGAGGATATTACACAGCTGCACAAATTGAGCACTATATTCTATATATTAGTAACTACCGGTAGCAATGTCCAGCTTCATTCAAAACGTTTTTAAATAAACCTGCCCCAGTCTCTAAGAGTGTTCATTGGGATCACCTTAGCAGATTTGTAAATACAAATATCAAACAGAGTGGTGGAAGAAAATTGCACAAAGCACAGCAGACACGAACAATATCATCAGCCAGGGGGAGCATGGAGATGGACAGCTCATGTTTCAGAATGAGAAAAACTTTCAGATGCCCAATAGCTTGCTCGACATAAATCCTGACATTAGCAATGTTTGAAGTTTCTGATGTCACGGGGTAGTATCTGCATAGATGATGCACAACTAGGTGGAATGCATAATGTTGCCATGTGCATCATCAAGTCTTCCCTGATTTTAAAACCCCTGTCTGCCATGACTTCATTATAAGGTTGAGGCCCAATGGGCATCTCGGGATTATATATATGATAATGAATGGATGTTGTATACAGATTTATGCTGCATAATTATTGAATAATTATATTGGAAAACGAATGGTCACTCAGATAAAAGTAATATCCTAGTGTATTGTTTCCCTCCAGCATTTGTATTCCTGGGAGGAGAGAGGCACTGCGCAGGTTAAGGGACTGTGAAATAATTACCAGTAGGGGAAAGGGAGGTGCATAAAGTAAAATCAAAGCAAGGATAGGGGTACTAAATATCACTGACGGATCCAGACCTGTTTATAAAGCCCCTTCCACATGAGCAAGTTTTCCTTGACAAAGGACATTGACAATTTTTATTTGCTTGTGTGGATAAACAACAAATTTAATTTGACAATTTTTTCCTTGACAATTTTTCTTTGTAACAACAATAATATTGTACAGCGGATTATCATCTTTAAGGTAGTACAACTGGCTAAACTGCTCCGTAAAAGGACCCTTTTTGAGAACTGTTTCAAATCCATTTCAAATTCCATAGAAGAAGTTGTTAAGTCATTTTTATCAGAGAAACAGATTCTGAAATCGACATTTTCATTTTCGTAACGGGAATGTGTGAAATTGATTACCTCGCAAGCGGTGTAAAAATCATTTTTTTCTAATTTTTAGGTTTATGTTTTAATTAGTAGTCATAATTTTTGTTTTATAAACAGTTATGAAGAAAATACATGAAATATGAGTTAGCCGCAGTGAAACAGCAAATTCTGTGTTAATTATTAACAGGCATTAAAATCAAGGACATGACTCCCTTAATTTTATTCAAATTGAATGTTTTTTTGCGGCTAAATGCAGGAAGATTACTTAACATGTGGACAAAAGCTGTGCCAAATTTCGTCAGCATTGAGTTTTTCCTAGTGGCAATTTGTTAAATTTTATCACATGTAAGTAAAAAAGACGCCGAATTCGACGAATTCAGCCAGTTTTTCATCGCGATTTCTCTGCAAATTGATCCGCCATCTTGAGCCTTGTACTTACCAGCCTGATCAACATGAGCACACACGAAAAATAATCTGGAATGTTGTGCGAGACTCCCGTGAACAAAATACCAGAGCGCATGTCCTTAGCTTCCACCGTTCGATACTTACGTCTGCAAATCCAAGATGGCGTCTTAAAATGGCGCCCCAGACAACGAAATTCAATCTCCGCTTCCTCCAAAACCCGCAAACGGTGGACTCTTATCTTTTGGAATTGATCATAATAATGTTTTATCTACCAGCTGGCTGTAAACGAAGGCAACTTTATATTTTACGACTCACCCAATTGTACTACCTTAATAGGACCCAGGTCACGAGCAACAATATAAGGCTGCTGGGCACCAGGGATTCCTTGTCATATTTTCCTTGTTGCACGTCCACACGAACAACGCCAGTTTATGAACAAGGACACTTGTCAAGTAAAAAATTGCCAAATTTCCCTTTCCACACGAGCAAGGTAAAATTGTCAGACCTATAGTTCCGAGACAAAAACACTATTGTCGTTATTGTTCACCACTAAATTTTCTGTGCGGCGGCCTAAAAACTGAAAATGACATGCATTTATTTATTTCGTTTTCTAACACACTGCGACGCTTGGAGCTTCAAAAATAGTTTTGCATTTCAACTTTTGTCTCGTAAATACGTACAAAACTTTACGTTAAACTTCAGTATTACTTTTTCAAAAGTTATAAATCAACTGAGTGATTTTTCAGTTCCATCTAAATGAAGCATGATTTGTATGAAAAGGCTGTATGAAAAGGCTGCTGGGCACCAGGGATTCCTTGTCATATTTTCCTTGTTGCACGTCCACACGAACAACGCCAGTTTATGAACAAGGACACTTGTCAAGTAAAAAATTGCCAAATTTCCCTTTCCACACGAGCAAGGTAAAATTGTCAAGTGAAAACTTGTCAAGGAAAACTTGCTCGTGTGGAAGGGGCTTAAGTATTCACTTCTTTTAAGCAGATGCGGTCACCGTTTAATAGACTTCCCAATTGGCTAATTTTATTGTATTTTACCTCTAGTTTGAGTACAATGCGATATTTTGACACAGTGATAAGTGAAGCATGTCCAGTTTCTTTTAAGAGCTCATCAAACACAACATAATATATGTAATCAGCATAAGAATGCTATTGTTTGGGCTAATAGGCTTTTGTGGGTAAACTTAACTTTAAATTTTAAATTGTAAATTTTAGATCACCTCTATTAAGTGGTCAACATCACGGGTGACTGCTTAATAGAGATTTGACTGTAATAATAATTATGGACATTTTGACCAATTTCAAATATGTGTTTTTGAGCCACCTTAATTAAAATTATTAATGAAATATAATGTGGTTCTAAAACATATGTACATATTTTTTTTTAAACTTGGTAGAAATGTTCCTTACATCAGGTAAGTAAAATGCCTGAAAAGGAAAACCTTTTACCATGTAGATTTTAAGTTATTGGCCTCAAAATGTCAAACATTTGGCATTGTTTGGCATTTTAACATTGCCATGACAACTGATGATGACATCATAGTGGTATCATATTAATTACTGACGATATCAATGTTCGATTATGACAAAGTTCTATGTCAGCATCAGCAGGCTAGCTGTTCGACAATGTCAAAGACAAAGTATCTTGCCCAAAAACAGAACACAATGCCCCTGACCATGTTGCTCAATCCAGAGTCAAATGCACTAACCATTAGACCACTGCCTCTCCCAATACCATAGTAAAACAAAAGTATTTCCTGATTAAAGTTCATTATACATGAATTGCACACATCCTTGATGGACTAGTGTACAGTGCTTAAAGTGGAATTATATATTGAAGGGTTTCTTGTAAAGGTGTTTGATTAAAGCTTTAAAACTGTTTTTAACTCTAGTTGCAGTATTGGGCTCACTTGGTTGATGGTATGAATTCTGAAGAAGGAAAATGTCAGGTTATTAGACATAGCTTATTACAAACATATGTGTGATGCACGTGATCAATGTCTTTCCATAATGGAGAGTACAGGGCAGACACAGACTATTGACAACAAACCGTTATTACCGTTGCCCAAGCCAGGGGCAGCTTGGATTTTTTTGACATACGAGAGCCCCAGAGGGTCGGGTTTGTTTTATATTTTGAGCCGAAGTGGAAATCACAAAGGCGATACATGGAGGACCAAAAGAATGCACCTTCAAGAATCTTCATAGTATCCATGCTGAAACATACCACACATTTCGGTAGTCGTTTTATAATACAAAGTAAATGCTATATTTAAATATTAATTTTTTGATATTTTATGTAAAAAACCTTTTGCCGCATTCTTTGTATTTTAATGCTGGATTCACTTGATCAGTCATGAACATGAAAATATATTTTATCACTGTTTTGACTATATGTATAAAGAGATCGAAAACACATTTATTGACAAATAAATTCCACTCCCCCTTTAGGGAACAGTCTATAAAACAGGACAAGTGTCAACAAAAATATTTTATTTTATTTGTTCTAGTTTCTCAAATTTATCCTTTAATTCCCATATAATTCATATTCCTGATATTAAGAGAGAGTCCACCTGAGGACCATACAGGCGAGTCTACAGTGTACCTCACCGATTTCCCTCAAATTTGGCACACTTGTGTACCTTCACTAGTACATCACCCATGTGCAATAGTTTGGTTCAATTGTCTATTGTTTCGGAGAAATGTCAATCAAACTGTCAGACAGCGAAAAGTGTTCAAATTTGAGGTTAAAATATACACCATGTTTTGATCACTTGATACAAGCTAAAAATAGGAAGAAACGAAATGAAATTTCTACAAACGACAGTTGTAACCCTTAACAATAGAACAATGTTAAGTAAACGTATTTTCATTTATTCGTTTGGCTGTAACCTAAATTTTAATTAACCCTATTTAATTTATATCTAAAAAGTGGGGTCTCTAAAGTCGTTGTTTAAAGAGATGCGGCGTGTTTTCAATCAAATTTAAACCTATATATAGATTGCCAAGGAAATGGTGTTTCTGTGTCAGAAATAAAAACTCTGAAAAGTTTACGCGGGATAAACAGTATTTGCATTCAATAAATGTTGTTTATTCTGTATCGATATGCAAATGAGCTCAACATGGAAATCGTGATATATTGGAGTTAAAATAAGTAAATATAATGTTGCTTTACAAAAGAAGCGAAACATCATTATGAAACATTTGCAACAACAATTTTTTTAACTTGTTAGTAGTTAAGCTGTTAGCTAGTAGTTAGTAGAAAATTTGAACGAAAACAAAGGTCATGTATACTGACTTGTTGGTCGTACCCGCAGCGAGGTGACATGTTTTCCTTCAAGCGAGCATCATTCCATTTAAAACTCATTGCCTTGATGGTTGGTTATCGTAGCTCGTTTGATGTGTAAGCTAACTTTTCTTGTATTTCCCACGCCATACAATTTGCGCTGAACAGATGTTATCCGAACAAGTTGGCGGCGTCACACCAAAGTATTTAGCGTATCTTCACGGCCGTTCGTGAAAACTTTTAGAATCCAGTCGCGTGTTTTGTTCAAATTTGAAAACATATTCTTCCACCGCAACGAAATCATGTAGTTCTAACTACATTATTGTTTTTCCATCCGATGGAAACTAGCGGCAAATGCTTTTTGGTGTTGTTGTTATACAACGAAGTACGAAGAACACCTGCAACGGGTGATTGAGTGACAGCACGACTTGTGAACAAGTGTATTTTTCAGGTATCAAATTTCAGTCCGAATCAGATTACACTGCGATTGCGATGACTTCGTTTAAATGCTCGTTTTAGAGGCTATTCCAGGAAAGAGTGCGGTATATCTGGTCGTTACAAAGCCCAGACAGCTCTTGTGCCGTTAAAGACCTGCACAAAAGACGTTTCTGGTCATCTAAATGGCTGTTATAAAACCACATCCGAGGGCGTTGAAGTGGAGTGGAAACTTTGCCTTTTCAGAGTTGGTTTGTTTGATGAAGAGGGGGATTCTTTTACCATTTGTCCCCTTCATAGGGATGAGTTCGGTCTTGGGTGGCGGCCGAGCAAAGCTTGCAAACATCCCATGCACGACAGCAAGCAGAAACCAACAAGAGGGGTGACAAAACGTATGTCCCAGGAAATCTACCGCGATTATAATATCTTGTGTGAGACCGGCCAAGGTTAGCAACTAACTTTCGTTTTGATTGTCGTGGTTGTTTTTGCTTTTAATTTTGTTTTGCTTTAAAAATCAGTACTAAACTATTTTTAATAACTATTTTAGGTGTCTGTATGAAATGTTTGGGAATTCAACATACAAAGACTCCTACAGGCTCAAAGTTACAGGTACTGTATGTTGTTTTCTACAGTAAAGAAGACGTGGCTAATATAAGTTAGCCACGTCTTGTCTTAAAAAGGGAAGAGTATTCTAGGTGAGCGAAAAATTCCCTATATATATAATTATAACAATCTGAACCAAATTCTTTCGACCTTGACGTTCCCTGCCCGGTCTAATTGAACAGTCAAATAAACATAAACTCTCACTGCGAACTCTTTTCGCACTACTCCACCCCAGGCTCAACCACGGACAGTGAAACAAATAACGCTCAGATGCTCGGATCGACTACATTTCGAGGATAACATACAGGGGGCATTGAATATGTATAGAAAGTCGTCAATAAAAGATACAGAGATATCCAGTCTGATGCTAGGTATTCCAGTATACCATGGCCTTTTTCCGTCAAACATGAATTGACCGAATGTGGGGCAGTGATGCTCCACTGATAGTCATTGAATTTAAAGGCCGTGGCAAACGAGGAAACATTGTTGCGGACGCAAATGTTTCCCCGTTTACCCGCGCACGCAACATTTGTTGCGGACGCAAATTAGACGCAAAAAATGTTTCTGAATTCTTTCAGAAACATTTTGCGTCCGCAACAAATGTTTCCCCGTTTGCTCGCCGAAACAGTTGCGTCCGCAACAATGTTTCCTCGTTTGCCACGGCCTTGATGCACTCTTTTTATTTTATAAATAAAGCAAACTAAAAAGCAAACAATCAGAAAAGTAACTATACTGTATTTGTCTGATTTACATTTCCCCAAAGAATCCAGAGGTGGCTACAAGAAAAGTGGAAACACAAGATGAAAGTGTCAGCGAAGACAAACTTACAACAACCTGGTCAAGGCAAAGACGAACACAGGTATGAAAATACACGCTTATCACACTTTATATAAATATATAAAGACATATATTTAAACTCTTTAAGAGCCGTTGTCAGTAACTTTTAAGAATCCGGCGACAGAAGCAAAAAAATTATTTTTATTTTATTTGCCCCAAAAGACCCTTTTAGTAAACCATTTTCGAAAATAATATTCAAAAGTTCCAGCGAATTTTTATTTTGGCGAAAAAATAGGAAAGTTCGAAATCGGTGGAAATTATGCAAATTAGGCACGTTTAGACCGGTTATTCGGTGCATTTTCAAAACGCTCGTACAAGACAACGGTAACTTGTCTTGGATTCATGTTTACATAATTTGTTGTTCATCCCTTGGAGTAGCTTTCCAACTATATTTCATCTCCATCTAAACTTTCTTTCCTCTCTATCCACCCGCGTAAAGAATACAATATTTGCTATTCCGTTTGTATGCTAAATTTTGCCATATTTCAAAAGACCATAACATCGGGGGTATACGTATATCCAGAAAATAAAATAGCTCTTACGAACGAGCAACTCTTCTTGTTTTTCATGTAAAAATATTTACTTTGGCCTGTGAAAAGCGAGCGCGTTAGACGAAAATATATGGCGTGCACTTTGACAGAGTTCGCCATTTTCTTTCTTGCACTCCTATTCAAATCACACATACTATTTGGACAAAACTCAACGTTTTTGGTATCTACTCCTGTTTTAATTCATTTAAACATATACACTTTAACTAAAGCACTCCCTACCTTTATTTAAAAGTCACCAAACGACCATTTTACTTGAAGTTTTTGAGTTTATTTTTCGCAAGTTCCAAATAAACAAATCGCTTACATGAACAATGGGCGATGAAAGATCCTTTCTTTCTGTCGACGTGTTTTGATCTGTTTTCGTAGCCTGAAATTGCTCTGTCGCCTATATTCTACTTTTCCAATTTATCATACTGCCATAACTTTAGAGCAAATAAAGTATAAATGTTACTGTAAATACGTGAACTTTTTCAATGAAAGCCTTAATAGAAATAAATATTCGACACTGTTGCCGGCGCACGAAAATTACTCGTTTGTATTGCGAACGGCGTGCATACGGTGTGTAGCTTTTATAGATTTAAATCACCACTGTCGCTGGAATTAAAATAGCTTGATTTTGCAGTCCACCAGTTCAAATACATTTGCAAATCGAGCTTAGCTTTGATTTATGTTTGTAAAGATTGCTGGACTCATTCAATTAGAACTGATTAGAATAACTTTTATAACCCGACTGAGAAATCTCGAGTCTAGATATAGAGAAATGTACTTACTCGTGTGCAGTCCATGTGTTTGAAGTAGATTATATCAGAAGACATCAGAGTCAGGCAAAGCAATCCTGAGTGAGGGCCAGTTACAACCATTTCCACGACGCAAGTAACGCATATTGCGTGACAAACTGAAATGCGATACACTAGCACGGAAAAAAGGCCGGGAAAATAACTATACCGATACTTGCGCATGAAATGACAGTTTGTAGATTTTTTGTAAAATGTAACAAATATATATATTTCAGATTATAATCGATAGACTAAAACGAACTTACGATAGTTTCATTTATGATTTATATGCATGGCCGTATTGAAGTTGTGGCAACTATGATCCACCCTGTGCGAATTTTTAACAGCACGTACGGTGAGCTTTCGAAAGTAAAGTAGAACAAAGCTGAACAAGTAAAATAAAGCCTTGTCGGTCAAACAAAACGTCCTAATTAAAAGTCAACAAACCACATTTCGCATCGCGTAATCTTCCTTTTCAGTAACCGACTTCGCGCTTTATTACTCTGCTAGTAGATGCCTCTTCTCTTCATCGCGTGACATTCGCTCGCGCGCCGGATAAACTCGGCCACTTGACTATTCTGAAAGGGACCGCTAGCAATCTCTCTCCTCTGCAGAGGCTTCTTTCATCCTGTGAATCATCAGTGATTTCGCGCTTCGATAAGAAAACATCAAGCGGAGGCTGGGGTAAAGAAAAAGGAAGCGTGTGGGAAAAGCTAAGCGTATCGAGAATGCAGGCGTGGCCCTTTCTTTTTTTTCATCGTACACCCTATTATTTTTTTAACCGCGTCTAAATAAAAAACTCCCAGAAAACTCAGTGAAATCGCCTTAAATCAGACCAATTCCAACACTAAATGGCAAAGTAAAACACATTACTTCCATGGTGTATTGCATCGACGCGACTGAAATGCGACGTATAAATTGGGCCTTAGTTATTTATTTATTTATTTATTTTCTTTATTGATAAGAGATTGTGGGGGAGAGAAGCTGGCAGTCTAAAATAATTAGATAATTAGTCGGTTACTGAAAAAGAAGATTACGCGATAGTTAAGTTAGTTAAAGTGTATATGTTTAAATGAATTAAAACAGGAGTAGATACCAAAAACGTTGAGTTTTGTCCAAATAGTATGTGTGATTTGAATAGGAGTGCAAAAAAGAAAATGGCGAACTCTGTCAAAGTGCACGCCATATATTTTCGTCTAGCGCGCTCGCTTTTCACGGGCCAAAGTAAATATTTTTACATGAAAAACAAGAAGAGTTGCCCGTTCGAAAGAGCTATTTTATTTCCTGGATATACGTATACCCCCGATGTTATGGTCTTTTGAAATATGGCAAAATTTAGCGTACAAACGGAATAGCAAATATTGTATTCTTTACGCGGGTGGATAGAGAGGAAAGAAAGTTTAGATGGAGATGAAATATAGTTGGAAAGCTACTCCAAGGGATGAACAAAACATTATGTAAAAATGAATCCAAGACAATTTACCCTTGTCTTGTACGAGCGTTTTGAAAATGCACCGAATAACCGGTCTAAACGTGCCTAATTTGCATAATTTCCACCGATTTCGAACTTTCCTATTTTTCGCCAAAATAAAAATTCGCTGGAACTTTTGAATATTATTTTCGAAAATGGTTTACTAAAAGGGTCTTTCGGGGCAAATAAAATTTTTTTGCTTCTGTCGCCGGATTCTTAAAAGTTACTGACAACGGCTCTTAAGCGGCTCACAACGCACCAAATAGTAAATTAATATGAACATAATCACATTTACAGTTATAGGAGATTCCCAAATTGTTGAGACTTTTTTATCCTTACGATAGCCTAGCCTGTACGCAAGCAAACACGTATTATTTTAAGACAAACTCTACTGCGTCTCGACAAATTAAATGCACTTACTATTGTATATTATCTTTTTTAACAGGCTCAACCAGGTGAATACTCAAAACTCGAGAGTCAGTATGAGGATATCATGACTCCATTGCCTGCCTTATTACAGTCGTTATGTCTGGATGAAAAAGAGTATTTTCCAACGCCCCAACCAAATCACAGACTACAGGCTCTAAATAGACATATTGGCATTTTGAGTGATGGGAGAATCAGTCCAGTACGCTTTCAGCTAAACCAGCCAATTTCAGATGTCTCAAAAAGTACGCGTTCCTACATCAAGCAGAAGTCGAAGGAAGTAGTAGAAACAACTCTTGAGTGCATTGCACCCGGACAATCTGCCGACCTACTTGTTCTGATCACAACAACTCCTACACCTAAAGAACAGAACCCTGAAAACAATATTATGGCGACTCTGATTTCATTGTACGAAGGAGCTAGATCATGGTACACAAAAATGACAATCTTGTCAATCTTCGTGCAACATTACACTAAAACGAATTTGAAAGCGATGGTGCCAGGGCTCACGACATGGAGAATTGATCAGGCAAGAAAGCATGCTGTGGTCATAGGTGAAGGAGTCTCTGAAGAGAGAGAGCCCGTGATACGTTATCGATTGGACGGGGAAAAAGTCGATCATTTCTTGGATTTCATCAGTAGTCCGCATTACCTTCAAGATGTTGCGTATGGCACAAGAAAGCTTAAAATGGTAACAGGTGAAATCATCGAGATACCTGATTTGGTGAGCACTGTGATAAGTTCCAGAATGGTGAAGCTGTATCAGTCATACTGCCGTGAAGTAGACTTTCATCCTCTTGGAAGATCAACGATTTTTTCTATCTTAAAGGTAAAATATACAATGTATTTAAACTAGTCGCGCACAGGGTTTTAATCCATTGCATCAGTTGCATTTTGGTTATTTGAGGGGGCTTCCAGTACCATTATAACTTTTTACTGCACAAACGGATGCACAGTACAAGGATCGATGCGCAATCGCCGCTAACAAAGAAATTCCCTATGCGGTACATTTTTGCGTAACGACGGCCGCGCGCACGTATAGTGGTAATCAAAACTACTTTTTGACTACTACAGCCATTGTAACAACCCAACCCAAGTACCCGAGTTGCTTGTCACAATTCCTTACTTTGCATATTTGCACCCTGTTACTTGTCACAGATATGTGCAGCCTCCCAGAAAAAGAGCCTTGCAGGACTTGACAATGTCACAAGTGAAGGAGCATCAGCTTTTGATAACTTGGAACAAATTGTACAAACAATGGCTTCCCTTGGTAAGTATAATCTACGATGTGTATATAAATTTCCAGGCTAATCCTTATGGCATCAAGTCGCTGTAACAAAATCTAACAAGTTTTGAATCCGTATAGCTTGTTCCATGCGTTCAGAAGAAAATATGAAGCGCAAGGAAAAAACTATACAATGGAGCCATCTCGCTTTTCCCCCTAGCCATATTTTCCTCGCCCACAATCTTTTATTCGCTCCCCACAATCTTCCGTCCTCTGAAAAGTCGAACGCAGGGTAGTAGAGGAAATTCCTTTTTTCTCACATAGGTTCATCCCTTCAGTGGGTTGACAACGTAAAACAAAGGATTCGAACAGTTAAAAGATATTTGAAAGCAGATTACAAACTGCACCTGTTGGAGGAAAGTCCTTGTGCTGATCACTGTATGCGCTTCGCCTTATCATCTGCTGATGCTCAGTTCAAGTCAGCCTGTGATCACGACCATACCATGCAGTGCGATCGATGCTTGGATTGTAAGAAAGTTGCTGATGATATCATTGCTGGGCTAGAGTCTGAAGATATTTGTTACAGGTAAGCGGCATTGAGATGGATCCAGAAATTAATGTAATTTTCTGACTTTCAAGTTAATTGTACAACACACCGGTTGGTTAATAAAGGTGTAAAGTGTGTCTCATTTGTTCCACTGTCTGAAAATATATAGTTGAGCTTATAGATGAACACGCTAGTTCTTTATACTTTTAGTATAGTATAGTGTAGTGCTATGCAGTCCATTCAACATGTCTTCGGTTAAACAGAACGTACCTGTATTCTTAGTTTACCAGGAACAGAAAGAGGAGATGAAGTATGACGCAGAGAAAGCCACAGAAAGAATATTGGAGTGGAAGGCTCATATTGTGAGAGCCATCAATCAAGAAAAGGCTAAAATCGACATCCTCAACAATCTTACAGCAGAACAGGTGTTAGTGGTAATGGACTGGGCTATGAAGTGGTTACCAAGAAGCTATCGGGAGACCCAAATGGAGTGGTTGGCAAAAAGGGCATAAGCTGGCATGTTTCAGCCTGCATTACAAAAGCAGAAAAGAAGTAGCTGAGTTCCAGGTAATTTATGTGGAAAACTCGATCTTGTGGAGCATTTTGAAATCAAATCAGATTTTAATGCCGGACGAACAATACGTACTATGTCAGTCGGTCTAAGATAAGGGTCTCGCAGCTCAAACGGACCAGTCATGATGTGGCAAAAATTGATCGTAATTGTCCATTTCTTTCGGAAGAATATGAAGACGTTTTTAATAAGTCCTAGTTGGTCTACATTTTTATACTCCATTCGGTATTTTTGTATTACCATCTCTCTGAACGTTACGTCAAATCTTTCCAAACTTGTTATCTTTTTTACAAATAGCTTTATTACCAAATACAGTGGAACCCCGTTAATCCGACCACCAACGAGCCAGCAAAATCTGGTCGCATTAACGGGGTGGTCGTAAGGCGGGGTTCGGCTGTAGAAATAATGCTCAACTACATAATGTAGGTAGAGACGTATCATAAACAATATCCCTAACTCTCTGATCCCTAACCATATCATCTTAAGTGCAAGTCAGTAAATGATTACCGCAGACGCCTCGGTCCATAAACACGCAAAAAAGAACTTGGCCAATAAATATCCCGCCATCTTGACCGAACAAGCTTGGTCAATAAAGGATTTATTATATGACTAGAAGGCCATGGGAAAATAGTTTTCTTGCGGGAACAGAGTGGGCAATCCCGCGCGGTCAAGATGGCTCCATCTTGACCGCGCGGATGGATGGCTCCATCTTGACCGCGCGGGTAGCCAATCACAGCACATGATTTGCTTCATCTCGCCCGCTCATGGAGCCAGCCATATAATAAACATGAATAATGACAATGTTATTTATCAGGGTCGGCCAGGGTTTTTGGGTATACGGTATACAAGGGTTTTTTTAATCGGGTATACGGTATCTTTCAGCTGAAATATGGGTATTTGGTATATCAGGGTTTTTTTAATTTCAGGTATAAAGTATATTTATATTGTGATTGCATTTGATAAAGCGTCATTGAAGGTACAGCAGATAAAGTGATCCACTGCTTAAACACAAGGACCAGATGGAACTCTGTCTTCAACAACTTTAAATGATCCTTGTAGGTCTAAACCGCCTCAAAGAAGAGGAAATCCAACTCAATCAGAGTACTTGAAGCACACTAATGTTCGTAGTTTACAGACACTTTTTGTAGAAAACGTCTTCTCAAGTATGAGGGGTGGAAATACGGTCACACCGACAGTACTAGATTTCTGCCTGCGTTTTCCAAGATGCACAAATGAACTGCTTAAAAGAGTAACGAGGACTTCATTCAACTACTTCACTAATCCAAAGGCTTCCTACTATCTTCAGCCCTCAATGAAAGATGTCCTCATCCAGTTTTCGGAATTGGCGAAACTGCCTAAGCCTGGTACGGGTTGGTTGGCACCAAAGCAGATGGCAGAGCTTCGACAGTGGGCATCACTGAGTCCATGGAAGAAATGTCCGTCAAAACACAACAAGAAATTTCTCAACCAAAGACAAGCCTGGAACACTACCGTTAAACGTTTATCAAGCCTCGTCTCCCAAGGAAGAAGCTGTAAACTTCAATACGCTACTGCAAGAGGCAAACCACTATCAAAACAAGGAGAGCGAAAATTCTGGTAAGAAGAGGAAAATTGTGCATCCCCAAGGAACATATGTGCTGTATCCGTAGAGGTGTAGACCAGTTCTTTACGAACAAGTTCATTTTACATAGTGAAACTACTTGAAGACCTGCCCGATGATGACCATGTTGCCCATGTTCGAACAGAGTGGTACAGTCAGGACCTTGTCGATCCCCTTCTATTTAGTACAAACGGGAAAGAACACATAGTACCCAAAGATGGTATGAAAGGAACTGTCAAAGTAAAGTCCATTGAAGATGATACAATCGAGCTTGAGGAAAACGATTATTACGTTTTTTTGGCGTCATTGCACTTATCAGAGGACAATGTTCTCTCTCATGAAGAACCCGAACTTACCGCTGATGACGATTTGAGTGAAAGAGAAGAAGAAACTGATAAACAATCTAAGAAACCCAAAAGGAGAAGGAGAATAGCATCACCTGCAGGTGACTTTCTATTTTATTAAGGCAAACTCGCACCTCGGGCCACACAATCCCCAACGATGAGGATCAAAATATACAAAACGATGGCCAACCATCAGATTATATTGTCTTGTCCATGTGACCATGGTGACATGTGACCATTCGACTGTGCGATCTGTTACCGTGAGAAAGAAAACGGCAGACAGAGAAACAATTTATTTTCCCCAGTGCGGATTGAAATGAGCTTAATGAAACGGATAACGAACGATGCATGTCTGTTTTTTGTTGGTGAAATAATAATAAGGTAAAACCTGGCCAATAAAATGCTTACTTTGCTTGCTACTAATTTCGGGTATACAGTATACTTCGCTTGATTTAATTTTGGGTATATTGAGGGGAATTTTAGGTATTTTGGCAACTTTTTTTCGGGTATAATGGTATACCACTACCCCCCTGGCCGACCCTGATTTATGATTGTTTCTTTTACACAGGTGCAGTCGTTTATTCATATTTTTGAAAAGTGCAACCAAGATTGGTTTGCAGTATCTTCAATACTGGAATGCCTTGTTCAGCAACTTGTGAAAATCTCCCCAGATCTTAAAGAGATTTTCTTGAGAAGCGATAACGCTGGCTGTTATCACAATGCGTCTTTGTTGATCAATGCCTCAGCTATTACCGCAAGAGGAGGATTGACCTTGAAAAACTACAGCTTCAGTGAGGCACACAGTGGTAAAGACGTTTGCGACAGAAAGATTGCACCACTTAAAGCACACGTTACAAGATACCTTAACGAAGGTAATTACTGTTACAATCGTTCAGTACCAGCCAGCAATCGCGGCGCTTTGTACTTGCTGCTTTTTAGGGTGTATTGTTGTGCACAGCCATTGTAATGAAGTGCGTGCGTCAGTGCGCCTAGTAACATTGGCGTGTTTATTAACATTTTATCAAGCGCACATGTGGATCTGCCTATTGAGTCATGGATGCACGCGTAAAGTTTGGAGAGCATTAGAGAAGGGTATGAGTCGTTGGAGGAGATAGCCCAGGGAACTATAGCTTTACTAGTGTGATTTTCAAACTACTTACCTGCACCCAAAACTCGAAAAACGCACGATGGTTAACCAGTGATTTATATCTTAGTTAAAACAAAAGCACGATGAAAAACAAAATCAGAGTTAAAGCCGAAGCTACATACTCGAGTGAAAACAAGCTAAGCTAATAATAATACATACACGGTTTAGCCATGACGTAGAGCATTGTTCTAAGCGCGTAGAGAGTAACTCTCCTTATTTCCAGGGATACTTTTTCTTCATGTAAACAGGCCCTTATTTTCAGGCGGTGCGGTACTTCATGTGGATATTATTTTCACCGGCAAACGAAGCCTCTATGTTTCTGTTGTTTGTGGTATATTATAATTTACATGTAAAATGAAATTATTTTGTATATGTCATTCGTGGAATACGAGGTAACATACTCTAAGCCAAATATGAACTGCACGTAGTTTTTTAGTTTTTCACGACTTGTAGGAAATTTTACATAATGTTTGTTGTTTGTGTTACTTATTATAGGTAATGACGTAATTACTGCACAACAATTAAAAGAAGCCATTGATTCGTATGGGAGTGTTAAGGGCTGCCGGGCAGCTGTCATTGAGGTGAACACAAAGAAACAATCAACTACCACACACAAGTTTAGTGGTATTAGCCAGCTGAACAATTTTCAGTATACTGAAGATGGCGGGATGATTGTGTGGAAGTCGTTTCAAGTTGGAGAGGGTAGAAGGATCTCAAAGCAAGAGCTTAATAAGATGGGTAGGCCACAGGGCGATACAGGGGTGAACGTCATTCTTCCATCTTGTGAACCAGATGAGACTATTGGGATGCTGAAGAAAACGTCTAAGCAGTCGTCTGATCCTCTGGTAGTCACCGTGCCTATTACCCCACCTGTGGCGAGGATGACTGTGACTTGTTTAACTGCCCTGAAGAAGGATGTATCAAGACCTTCAGAACCCACCAAAACCTTCAACGGCACCTTGACGTCGGACGCCATCAATTCAAACTTCATGAAGAGTCACAGTACGACCAAATCAGACGCAAGTGGGCCCAGCATTGCATATCCTTGAAACCCCAGAATCCTTCTTATCTTTTAACAGCGAACTCGTCTTCTGAAGAGATAGAAAGTGAACTAGTCATCGGATGGGCTCAAGCAAGATCAAGACGGAGCAACAGGTTTTCTGAACAAGTAAAGAGCTTTCTTCTGAAGCAATTTATGATTGGTGAAGAAACCGGGCGAAAGGTCACCCCAGTGGAAGCCGCAACACGGATGCGTTCACTACGCAACGAAGCTGGTAATCGAGTGTTTGGAAAAAGCGAGTGGCTGACTGCCCAACAAGTCACCAGCTATTTCTCAAGATTGGCCGCAATGAAAAAAATCGGCCAGCTGCCAGCAGCAGCAGTTAGCCGGCTCGAAGAAGAAGATGTCGAAGCGGTAGTCGAGCAATCTGAGAGATATCATCTTCGCCAAAGAATTTATAACAAACTTACTTTATAAATTATTGATTACCAATGCAAGAGACAAATAGAACAGTGCATGAAGTTTATAACCAATTGCAAAATACGGTTTTTTTACTGAAAATTGTAACAGGAGGCGCGCAGATAGTCGCAAGGGCAGTGAGCCTCGTTTTTACTTCGCTTCCTCACACTCCTTAAAAACCTTTTGGTCTAAATTCATTTGTTTGTTTTCAGTTGAAACTCGCATAGAAATAGAGAATAGAGGTTGCCAGGGATTTTTGCGGTGTAACGCGACCCAACTTTATGAGTTTCTCCAAGCTTCTGGATTGCGTACTTTGGGGTAGCCGGAGTACTTTGGCGAGCATTGAGACAGCCTCAGTCCCTCATTTCTTTACACCGGAAATCCTCGTTTTATACCCTAGTCCATGTTTTACACCCAATCCGCAGTTCATAGTCGTCATTTTATACCCTAGTAGGTGTTTTATACCCAGTGCCTAGTCCGTAGTCCGTAGTCTGTAGTCCGTAGTCTGTAGTCCGTAGTCCGCGTTTTATACTGACAAGCCTGGGTACTAGTCTCAGCAAACAACATGGCGCCGGATGAAAAATCTGAACTGTGTGAAAAGGTGTAGTAGGCCTTTGTTTTACGAGAATCGCATCTACAAGCCTTGCAGAAATGTTCGTCGAGATTACAACTACCATCCAGAGCGATGTGCGTTAAGACATGTTCAGATTTTGTCCTCTTTTTGGATCAATTTGTCCGTGAAGATGAGCTTGAAGCTGATCAATGGACATGACGAGTGACTTGTGTATCTACTTTCCACGCTGTAAGTCTGCTATCAAAGGCAGTATATAGCAACATAATTAACACCTATAGTTATTTTAAACATTAAAGTGTCATTGGATTTATCTGAGCTGTATTTTTTCACATAGTCAGCCCACTTATCCATCATGTTATGAAGTTCGTTGTAAATATTTGTTTTTCTGCACTCACATGTAGCACATTTTTGTCCACAAAAATCCGATGTTCCGTTTAAACTTTACAGACTTTTTTCCCTTGTACTTATTATCCGATAAAATGTTCATAAAATAATGGCTAATGAAACTTTTAAAACAACGCCGCATCGGCGATATTCAAACGTAATTTTACCCTAAAATCCTTATTGCCACGCATTGTCTGCAAAGCCTTATTTTCAAAATATGTTTGCTACTAAACCAGTAAACGGTTTAGAATATAGATGGTATCATTGAAATCACATTTCATTATATTAATTACATAGGTGTTTACAGTTGGAAATAGGTAATGCTTTAAGAAATATTTTGGTCGAAAGATGGGTCAAAATATGGGTATTTTTTTTACCATAACCGATCATGAACACGTTGACCTTGATATCTTCCACACGTTAAATAATTTTGCGATAATATTCTACCTGCAGTATTATCACCTTAATATATAACCCCATGCAAAATATAAACAAAATCTGTGAGGGTCGATGTAGACTCATATTTTAATACTGCATGGTTTTCAGATGGATCCTCTCTTAATCACACAATGATTATGAGATTACTTGCATGACCTGACATGAAATACATGTAACTGTTCAGTATAAAGAGAATCGAAGAAAAAACAATTTGGGGACATTTGACAAGCGTTGACATGTTCATAATGGGGATTATTGACAAATACAGTGTAAATTTCACTTCCTCCTTTGGGGGAAGATTTTTTTTTCTACGGTTAGAACTTGAATTTATCAACTCTGATATTAATCATACAATGATTATGAGATTGCTTGCATGACCTCACCTGACTGAATAACTTGCCAAAAGATGACAACTGTACTGCAGACTTTTTGCTAAATTCCTCCTTTCATCCCCAAAGCAGGGACATTGAAATAATCGAGAACCGAATAAATTAATTAAAACATTACTTTGAATCGAATAAAACTAATTCTGAACTGAGAGAAGAAGAATTTAGAACCCAGCGAAAATATTCTTAACCAAATGATATATAAACATCGAAGAAGCGGGGTTTCACAATTTGAAGTCACGACTCAAAAGTTTAAGAGAGAAAAAATCCAGGGCAAACCATCAACAAACTACAGTAATTACATGTATTGAATAAAAGGAGATTTAACTAATTCAAGAAAGCGCATGGATGAATCAGAATGAATACAAAACAAGTAACTTACATTCACCAAGTTGTTTACACATTCCAGCATGTCTGGGACTCTTTAACATTTATTATGCATGTGCTAAAACATTTATTTCTGAAAGCAAGAATATGGTTTCAAACTTATTCTCGAAGGCAGGTTATGTTGGGCTTTCCTGTTGTTGTCATTCAAGCCAGGAAATTTGTATTTTCAAATATAATTTTGTATTTAAGCTTACATTGAATAATATAGCGCATGTACATGTGTGCAATCATAATTTGCTGAGTTTGATGATGATAAAAAATGCAACAAAGTTTACGCTAAAACACCCCAAAATGCTTTGACCCAAAAGCTGGTACGTTTTACAAAAAACTAAAATGTTTAGCACAACCCTTGCTGTAATTTCTACAGCAAAATAAAAGGACCTAAAGACACGACAATGTTCAGAACAGCAAACAAAAACATTAGAAATATAATTACCTTGGCGCCATTCAGTGACGATATCCCGAAGCAATTCCAAGCCAAAGAAAGAAGCACAACAAAAATTGATCAATGCTGGTAAGAGTAGTTGCATGTTTTGTTTGCTATTCTCGGATCGGACTCTGAGAAGTTCCACACGTTTCAGCTGTCCTCCTTCCTCTACTATCGAAACACCACCGGCGTACAGGACTAGATAATCCTTCCATGAATTATTTAGTTTGTGTCATATCCTCTCTCCTGAATACCTCAGAGTGACAAGGTTGAAATTTTCGTTCTTTGAGAAGTCCTTTGCCCCAAATTTACAAGCAAACACTTTTTACCATGGCCTCTGCTGGCCATCCAAGTTGATTCGCAAAATCTCACACTTTCTACCCCATGTAAGCCACAATGAATTGTACCTCACTAGAAGATCACAAGAGGAAGAATTCTGAAATTCTAACCAGTGTTCAATTCATTGTGGCTTACATGACCATCAGTGTGGACAAATTTTGTTCACAGAAAATTGTTGAAAATTGTCGAGATTACGTCATCGTAATCCCGAGATAAAAACCACTGTCCCTTACAATAAAAATATCAGATGCCCAACCTCCATAACATGATGAGACATGAAATTGCTCCATTTGGGGTGATGGCAACAAGGGCTTTAAAAGTATAATGGTGTTTATACTCGCTCCAAAGAGTTGTTGCCAGGTCAGGTTTACTTGCAGTTTCTGTGAAACACTAAAACAGTCAATTATACATCTTACTTTGGGATAAAGTTTTCTGAAACAATATGGGAGGGTTTTCTTTGTGTGTTGTCGACTTGGCCACACAATTAAGAGGCAGTCCTGCCAAGAGCGATCCGGTCAATTTCTGGTCAGAAAAAAATTAGCCTTTTAGATTTTGCGGACAAAAAGGACTTGGTAGGTAAATGTTAAACTTTGTTGAGTTGAGTACCCCCCCACCCCGAAGGCCGATACATGTATATCAGTGTTGCACTCAGAAAGATGCACTGAGAAAGAGGTACTAGTTCACTTCTCCCTTTAAAATCGCCGCATCCATGGGTATCTCTATAAGAAAGGAAACAGTTTGGATTGATATTAACTGCAATTTTTCGTGGCTTTTCCACTCGTATATATATTTATATATATATATTTTACCATTGCGCGCCACCAAAGTCGGCAGTTCCCATCCACTTTGCGTGACATCTGTAATATGATCTCTCATAAGAAATTTTCTAATTAGCATATTATTTTGTTACACTGTTCTTGGCAGACTGAGAGGCAGAGAAGCCAATTTGATTTTGAAAATGGCACTTGTTTAAATACGTAAAAGACCCCGATCTGCAAACTATAGCGGAAAATCATAATAGCAATCTGGTTAGATAATAATAATAATAATAACATTTATATTGCGCAAATTCCATAAAAATGTTCAAATGCGCATAACAAAGCCATTAAAATTACAATTAAAAGATAAAATTACAATAAAAAGCTATGATAAAAATGCCCCACGAAAAAGGTGAGATTTTAAACCTGGCTTTAAAAATACCAATATTGTTGGCGCTCCTTATGTCAAATGGTAGCGCATTCCAGAGTTTTGATGCAGAACAGGTAAAAGAACAGTCACCAAGGGTAGGTTTAGATTTAAAACATGGATAACTAAGTAAAAGTTTATCAGTGGAATTCCTAAGATTATATTTCGATAGGGGCCTAAGAGAAATAAGAGATGATAAATAAATAGGAGCCAAAATTTAACACTTCAGGTTAGATGGTAAGTACTATGGGGCGCCGTTTGTAAAAAAACTGATTTAGCTTAATTTTGTCATTTTTTCCATTATTTAATAAATAATGCTTTGTGATATGATATCATTGAAGACGCCATAAATTATTTCATATAAAATCTTATTATTTCAAATCATGGCTTTATTATTTGATATAATAAATCCTGATTTCAAATCATGCGTTTATGATTTGAAATCACGACTTGCTGATTTAAATATATAACTTTTATATTTGAAATCATTGCTTTGCGATTTAAAATCAGTCATTGATTATTTGATATCAGCCGGATTATGGTTAATTCAACCGCTTATTTGAAACCATGAAAAGCATTATTTCAAATAAAAAATCATTATTTGATATCACTGAAACCATAATTTAAATGAATAGGTGAGATTTAAGTTAACCCGAGAGCGTGCACGTGACAAGTCACGAGGGTATCTAGCGCGGGAAAAACTCGCAAAGATGTCTTCTCGACCTGACGAGCTCAATCGCCTCTGCGGTTTCTAGGGCCGTAGAAAGGGCGGTTGGCCAAGCTCTTTCAGCACTTCCAAGCCAGTCAAGTCGTGGTCTTGGTCTTGAAAACCCTGGAGTTCACTCTGTGGCAACTGCACAAGAGGTATGTATGACTGACAATATATGTTGTGGTCGTGACTTACGCTTTGGGTGTCGATGTGTAAATAAAGACACAGCTATTTTATTGTTATTTCATGTTTTCCCAGCCCCTCTTCCATGCCTCGCTGCATCATCAGTGAAGTGGACTGCATGTTAATCGGGAAGCTACGAATCTCTATGAAAGAAAACCCGGGAAGAAAGAGGAGCGAAAATCCTATACTGATCTTTTGACTATTCCCTTGTCGCGTTGCGTGACACGGCCGTCGATAAAGTCAGGAACACGGAACATTCCGGAACATCCCGGAACATGAAAACAAAATATTGAAATATAAAAAATTAAACAATAACCGTTTCCAGGGTCTCTCTTCTTCCCACCCCGGAACGAGGTTGGTCGCATCTCCGAATATGAAAATATATTTAGTGGGAAGTTGGGGAGGAGGAGTGATGTTGGATATAGTTATCAAAATACAATTTATGCAGCTGACTGCATTGAGTGTAGGCTCACATTTTAATTCATCTGTCACTGTAACTTCATACAACACAGCTTGACATTATCAGTTTAATTTGTGACAGCAAATAAACTTATTATTTTTTGTAATTTATTATTCTCAGTTAGCAAATACACAAGGAGGAAGCACCTCGCCAGACGAGGACGAAATGATAAGGTAAGGGAGTATTTCAACGTTCATATGAGTAATGTTATAAGCGTTACATTAGTGATATTAAGCATCACGTTTGTTTTTCCCGCAAAATTTGTACGTCAAAATGTACGTTTGTAGGTCAAAATGAGTAGTTTCGCGTTTATCGTGAACGTGTGAATTATTTTCGATTTTTCTGATGGATTTATTTAACGATTGGAGGAAAAGTAAAGAAAAACGAGTGCAAGCTGACGTTTGCCGTTTGCCGTAGAACGTGGTGCTTAATCTCTCTATTATGTCATGAACGTAAAGTGAATCATTATTATTACTATTAAACGGCCAGCTATCAAAGCCCCAATATCAGTATAATACTGTAAAGCGGCCAACCCCTATTAAGCAGTTACTTGCCATTTCCCCGAGGGTGGCCACTTAATAGGGGTTCGACTGTATTAAAGCATGTAAATGAAATATGTCTCTTGCACGTATTTAAAAAAAATATTATACTTCTTTGTAGGCTAACGTTGACCGAATCACGTTGAGCGAAGTTCCTACTTTAGGAGAGATCTGAGCTGTAGTGTTTTCGTGGCTGCAGCCTGCGTGGCTGGCACAAAAAGGGTCAAAAGTGGTCCTTAAGCAATCTCGTTCCCAGATCCTCCGTTTCTTTCGGTCACGTGAAGTCGTGACATTAAAACTAATAATAATAAAAAACGCGTGGCTCTGGGGACGAGAATCTTTAAGGTGCATATTAATGGCAGTTGTGTTGACACCACGTTAATTTATTCCAGGTCCAAAGGGAGGCCAAGAACGGGTATCGACAAAGAGCAGTTGGAAGCATTCTTAAAACTAAAAATCCCTGTATCGAAAATTGCCAGTGTTTTACATGTTTCCAGGCCCACCTTGTATAAAGCTATCCGCGATTACGACATTGATTACAAGCGGTTTTCCAATGTCAGCGAAGCTGAGATTCATCAGGCAGTCGAGGTCATTTCCACCAGTCATCCGAATGCTGGAGAAACAATGGTAATGGGTCATCTGAGGGCTCGCGGTATCCACGTTCAACGGTCAAGAGTTAGAAGTGCTATTCCTTAAAACAACCCAGCTGGCCCTATGTCACGTTTCCACCCTCCAATAAGAAGACGCGTGTACTCGGTACCATGCCCAAACTATGTCCTGGCACATAGACGGAAACCACAAGCTGGTACGATGGCGAATAGTGTTGCACCATGCCATTGACGGGTATAGGCCGGCTTGTAGTTTTTGGCAACTGCTCCACTAACAACAAGGCGCGCACTGTGGCTTCAACTGTATCAAGAGGCTGTGCGAAAGTAATGGACGTCCCTTTCGTGTGAGAACGGACCACGGCGGAGAAAATGTTGACGTATGGCGTGATATGAATCAAGCCTGGGGAGAGGAGGCAAGGTCAGTGATAGTATAGTGGGGAAGCTCGGTTCACAACCAGCGCGTTGAATGCCACAACCGGGCTGCAAATGAGCAAGAGTTGTCTGTTTTCAGAGAAGAGTTCTATCAACTAGAAAGTGAAGGGCTTCTCAATCCCCTGAATGAAACGGACCTGTTTTGTTTGCATTACGTATATCTTCCGAGGATAAATAAGAGTGTCAGCGAATTCATCACAGCACATAACAACCACTCCGTTTCAACGGAAAACAATAACACCCCAGCTCAGATGTTTTGGCTCAACCTACAACTCACCGCGTTCCATGGGGTTTTCCCGAGGATGCCGTATGGAGAGGAATCAGTGTTAATGAATTGCTGACGCCAGATTTGCCACATGTCCAAGTTCCCGAGACACGGAGTCCATTAACCGAGGCGGATACAGAAGCTCTGCGGAGTGCTATAGATCCATTGTCTAGCACTAATGGAAAAGAACTGTACATTCAAACACTGCGTTTCGTCGGGATACGTCTCCAACAGAATTGAACTATATCCCAGCATAATGCCGTTAAAGATATCGATGCAATTCATAGCTTGCTTCGGAGCCATGTCCACTGATGTGATATATTTTTGTAAAGAAGTGAAGCATTGACAGCCTTTTTTTCAGGCCTAAAACCGTTGTTCGGTAGATCGTTAAAAGTGTGCTTTTCATGTACCATTTAATTAATTAAGTTTTCAGATGTGATCAAGGTTGGGTTAAAGGGTGCCAATAAAATAGTTGAAGTTTATCCAGAGTACTGCCTGTGATTTTTGTTTTGTTTGAAATACTAAAATATGCAAGTGACAATACAACACGAAATCTGATTGGCTTAAACAGCGTGTGCGTGCGTGCTTTATGAGAGTACAAAGCACTCTTATCCTGGTTTAAGAAATCCTGTCAGGCAGAACTCAAGAGACTGTGGTCGATGGCGAACTCTCAAACCCATGCAAAGTCACCTCTGGGGTCCCTCAGGGGTCTGTCCGTGGGGCCAATGCTATTCCTGCTATTCATAAATGACCTGCCCGACGGGCTCACCTCCAAAGTACGACTCTTTGCTGATGACTGCGCCCTCTACCTTCAACTTACCTCTGAAGACAGTCCTTCAACACTCCAGTCTGACCTGGACAAATTATCCTCCTGGTCAACCACTTGGAAGCTGAAATTCAATCCTTCCAAATGCCGTGTCCTACACGTAAACTAAGAAAGATCCCCGCACAAGCATACATACTACCTGTATGGATCCAAACTCACGGAGACTGGATGTTCATCCCTACCTCGGTGTCCATATATCAAATGATCTCAGCTGGAACAACCACATTAATTACATGTCAAAGAAAGGCTCTCGCACGCTAAACCTACTCAAAAGAAACCTTTACAACTGTTCACCTGAGGTCAAAGCCCGTGCTTATCTTGGCATTGTAAAACCGGCATTGAACTACGCAAGTACGGTCTGGGACCCCTACACTAAGTGTAATTCAGACAAGTTGGAGAAAGATCCAAAGACGAGCTGCCCGCTTCGTATTCAACAAATACTCCAGACAGCAAAGTGTCTCTGCTCTTCTCAAAGAGCTTAACTGGACAGATTTACAAACTCAGAGGAAACGTGACCGTGTAACCATGATGTACAAAATCCTAAACGGACTAATTGCTATTCCACACAATGATTACGTCACACGGAGCACCACAGTAACACGCAGAAATCATAACTTCAAGCTAAACACTTTTCCAACATTATTAGATTGTTTCAAATACTCCTTTTTCCCTAGAACTGTTAAAGACTGGAACTCACTACCAGCATATGTTGTAAACTCAAATAGTATAAACCAATTTAAGTCCCGTATCTTGGAAGTAGACTTCAGATAGTTCATCATTTAGTATTTGTTTATATTTTTACCTAGACTGATTCCATAAGTCGGTGTGTCCGCACGCTCCTTGGGTTACCCATGAGTAGCAAGCGAGTGGAAATAGCTACTTATGGAATCAGTCTATCATTCATTCTTTATTTTTTTTTTTCATCTTATGTTAACCTTGGTGTAAAGCAACACAGCATTACCGAGATAATAAACTGAAAGATGAAAGAGCACAGACTCACTATCGGCTCATGTTTCCCGCCAGGCTACACTTCTTTCGTTGCTCGCGCCGCTTCCTGCGTGCTTTATAACACAACAAAACACAGTTGAGGCTTTTTTATTTGTTAAACTGAAATATGCAAGTTTACTGAATGCATCAATGAACTGAACTGTATGATTTTTATTGAAATATGCAAATTCACTGAATGAATCAATTAATTAACTGAACTGTATGATTTCTATTGCAATACTGAAATATGCAAATTATCTGAATGAATCAATTAACTGATCTATAGGATTTCTATTGCAATAATCTGAAATATGAAAATTTACTGAATAATCAATTAACTGAACTATATTATTTATATTGCAATACTGAAATAGGCAAATTTACTGAATAATCAATTAACTGAACTATATAGGATTGCAATACTGAAATATGCAAATTCACCGAATGAATCATCCCATTAACTGAACAATAGGATTAAAATACTGAAATATGTACTTAAGTGTAACCTTCATGCGTGACCAAAAGAAGGGGAATTTTTAATGGCAAAAAACCATCTTTGATTTAAATTCTTCGTAGTCCGTATAGCATACGGGCAAACTGCATGTTACAGGTACAGGTGTTCGCCATTGGTAGCCGTTGATACTCGTCTAGAAATGATAACGTACCGGGTTTGGTCAAAGCCCAGAGGTGGTGGGCTACTCGCACCCATGGCAAATACCATCACATCAGCAAGAGACATCGTTTCTGCTTCGTTAGCTGTGGAAAGGAATACTGTAAGTAAGAATCTGATCATGAGTATCATGCAGTATCTTTATTCGACCTCTTCTGGGCCTTTTAACAAGTATTTTAGAGCGGTTTTCAAATGAGTGTAATAAAACCAAAACCAAAGTAATCACTCTGGCCAATCATAAAGGATGTAAACAGCACAACAATCAGAACTCAAAGCACAAGTCACGATTGGGTTTAGTTTGGATGCGAATTTGAAAATTGACCAGTCCAACAGCATCTGAACGCTCTCTATATTTGTG